>JAHBCN010019612.1:0-15884 GCA_019359885.1 Listronotus oregonensis
ATTACTGTTTTCGTGGACTTTTATTGACTTCATTTGTTTCAAGTACACAACCTTTCGATTGATTAAGTACAGGGTGGCCGTCCATATTTTGACCCATTTTGATCGCGAATAACTTTTGAACAAATAAAGATATCAAGATGCTTTTCCCCAAATATACTTATATTTTTTAAAGTTTATTCTCGTATCTATACCATTTTTATGTGACATTCCATTAGCAAAAAAACAAAAGGCCTTTTTCCGATATAGGACAACTTTGTTATTTTAAATGGAACACCCTGTATATGTTTCAATTTTTAAAAATTTAATTTTCCCCCTTTAAAAAAAAAATGTAACACAAGCTATGGTTTTTTTAAAAAATAACGCATTTATTGACCAAAAAATTTTTATGTCGAATAGAATATTATTTTAAAAGGATTTTTTGAAAAGTCGCCTGTGGTAACAAAGTTATCTCGTTTCCTGAACAAGTCATTGTCAGCCATTGTTGGTCATTTTGCAATTTTTAAAGGAAGCGCAAAATGTTCTCGTTAAGCAAAAAGGAAAATGTGTTATTTTTTTTCCCAAAACCCAAAAATCAGAAAAAAAAACCCCGCAAGATTTAAAACATGTTTAATAAAGCTCCACCCAAAAAAATTCAATTAAAATCAGGTACAAAAATTCTGGGTACAGGATTTTAACCCGTAAAAAGAAATTAGTAAACAATGAGAATTTGTTAAAAAAATTACAAATTCGGAAAAAACTCAGGAAGATCCAACATTGTCAACAAGAAAATCTCAAGTTCAGTCCATATTCCAAAACTACAGTACGAAATCATAAAAAGAATTAAATTAAAAAGCCAAAAAATTCAAATGTTACAAGAAAAAAAAAACTGATTTTCCACAAAGGGTGGAATTTTGCCAGAAAATTTAAAAAAGTAAGGAACAATATATTTTTTTGAATAGACTAATAATGTCAACGAAGCCACATTTCACCAATGGAAAAGTAAATAAGCTAACTGCGGTTTTTTGGGCAAAAAAAAACCTCGACAATATAACGAACACGTTAAATTCCCAAAAGTCACTCTGGTGTGGTATGTCAAAGCAAAAAATTTATGGGCCATTTTTTTTCATGAACCAACTGTAACCCTTGAACTTACGTTGATATGCTGGAAATTTTTTTTTTCCCAATTGCAAGAAGAAAATCAATTTTTCGTTATTTTCAACAAGGGGGGTAAAATTACCACATAACCATAGCTTGTGTTCATTTTTAAAAAGGGGAAAGATTAAATTTTGAACATATAGAAACATATACAGGGTTTCCCCTTTTAAACTAACATATTGTCCATAATGGAAAAAGGCCTTTTTGTTTTTGAGTGGGTGTACAAAAAATGTAAGGTCGAGAAAAATTTAAAAAAAAAAAGGACCAAAAACCCTTTGAACCATTTTTTCCAAAGTTATTCTCGAAAAATGGTCAAAATAGGGGCCCCCTTTTCTTTAACTAATAAAGAAATTTTTTCCTTTACTTTTTTGTTTTGTCCCAAATTAGTCCAAAATAATTGTTAAAAGGAAAACTTTTTTTTACCCCATAACTTTGGGGCATGGCCACTTCTAGATTATTTTTATTTTAAAAAATAAAAAAAAGGTTTAATTAAAAAATCCTTTTAATTATTTTGTCTGAGGCCAATTTGGGGGTTTTTAATGAAAAAAAAAAAAACCTTTTTTTGTATTTTTTTCTTTATTAATTTATTATTTTCACAAAAAATTTTTAAAAAAAAAACATATTTTAAAAAAATTCACCGCTAGAGAAAAAGGAAAAAAGAACGTGTACATCTTATCACGATTCTCCCTCTCCTGGTCATCTGAAAAATAAAAAATGTCATTATGTCAGAAACCAAAAAAATTTTTTTTAAAAACGGGGTTTTCAAAAAAAGGAGTTTTTTTTTTCCGTTATTTTTTTTAATCTTCCTTTTCGGACTGGTAAAAGTTGGGGGCGATTCATTTAAATTTTTTTTTGGCCCTCGGACGTACTTGATAGTTAAAAAGAGGTAGTTTCAAGAGTAGTACCCGTTCAATTATTTTTCTCTATTTTTTTTTCTACTTTAAAACAAACGTACAAATTTTCAGAACAAAACGGGAGTTAAATCGATTTATTTTAAATTTTTTTCGACCCTTGTACGTAGTTCAGAGTTAAAAAAGGGTACTTCCCCAGAAAACAAAAAAAAAAGCTTACAAAATAGCGGTTTCTCAAAAAAAGGTAGTTTTTTTAGTTATTTTTTAAAACTTCTAATTTTTTAAAAATAGTAAAAAGTGAAAATTTTGGTATTTTGTTGATTTCTACAATAAAGGGATATATAAGAAAATTTATGCTAACTTTCAAGAAAAGCGGTTAATCAAAACTTAAGATGTTGTGACAATCATTTCGAAAAAGTGGTTTATCGGTCCTTCTCCTTCATCAAATTAAATATTTAACAAATTTTTTTCCGAAATACGCGTACTTCTTCCTTTTGTTGGAGCACTTGAAGCTCGAAACTCAAAACTTTCGATTCTAGCTTTATTGCGATGAACAACAACGTAAGCTATAACTTTTGAAATAATTCAAATTTCGCAAAATACTTTTAAGGGGATATTCTAAATATTTAAACTATCGAAGTATAAAAAAACGATTTTTTTCAACTTTCTAGACTAGAATACCCCCTTAAGAGTGCATTTACGCTACACCTTAGGGGTCGGGCGAAAGGACGCGGAGACGGTGGGCGGAGACTAACAAACTCCGACTACCACAATTTTCGTTTAGCCGCATTAAAAAAATTTTATATTTTATTTAGCTTTTTCCCAAAATTTGGGGGGGATCAATGCGATGTTGTTTCCGATTGCAAGCCTACAGGAGATAACGTTTTTTGGGTTTCTATTTTTCCTTAAATGACATAAATTATACACCATTTTAAAGGGAAGGAAAAATCTATGCCTCTGCTGTGGAATTTTTGAAATATAAGTCAGTTGAAAAAAAAATATCTAAACATAACCGATTTTAGGCTGACTTTCACTGAAGGAAATATTAAAAACTAAATCTAAATTTAAAAAATATTCCAGCAGAAGCCTAGATTTAAGTGTGGGTTTCATATAGTTTTTAAAATTAGAAACTAATACCGTTTTTGAGAAAAAATTATGTCCCCAACCCCCAAAATTTGGTCAATTTTCGCGGCGCGCATTAATTTTTTTGACCAGGGGTCTCCAAATACCCCGAGGCCACATCCGGCCCACGGACAGATTTTGTCCGGCCCGCGGAGAGCTAGCATACTTGAAAACTCCTTTTAGAGAACAAATAATTTTTATAGCAAATTAAATTTAGTTTACTGAAGTATTCTAATTTTATGTTGAATAATTATTAATATGACATCTACATTTATATGGTCATGGGCTAAATTCCTAACTCATAACATTCTTGTAGGCTTATTGTTTTTGTTTTTGTGATAAGTTGGATAAAGAAACACAGAATTGTAATGAGTAAAGACATGTATATTATGCAGAAAATGTAATTTCAGTATATAATATCTAACAAATTATTGAAATGAATCCAACTAACATTTTATACATTTTAAATAATCACATAACTTATAACAAACATAATGACATATGAAATACTAATGAGATTTATGTAATTGAGATTTTCCACTTACAATAGTTTGTAGTTGTGGACAAATTTTTACTTGTACCAATTATTAAAAGAGATTTAAGATGCTCATCAGTTAATTTCGATCTGTAAACATTTTTTGTGTACTTCATTTTGGAGAAGGTTTTCTCACACAAATAAGTAGTACCAAAATCAAAAAAACAGACCACGAGCAAATTTATGCAAATTATCAAATTGTGTCAGTGGAAGACTCTTATAAAATTCCAACAAAGATGAGTTTTGATATTTGTTCTTAATTATATCACTGCATTGTAGATCAATCATTTCCATTTGAAGTTCCGGGGCTAGGGTTTCAATGTCAGTATCAAAAGGATTCTGAAAAATCTTAATTTGATTCGCAATGGCATCAAAGTCCTAGAAACGAGTATCAAAATTTATCTTCAAAGCACTCAAAGTTTCGATTGCAAAATCGATAGGAAACTCAGTCTCAGTAGTGTGGCTGAATATTTCACATGTTTTAAAATGTGAAAAACATTTACTTCGTAGTTGTGATTGAAACAGTCTCAATTTCTTCCGGAATGATTTGATATTAGTGTATAAATCAGGAATATGCTGGTTTTCTCCTTGCAATCCCAAATTCAGTTCGTTCACATGTTTTGTCAAATCAACATAGAATGCTAACTTCCACAGCCATGCGTTGTTTTGAAATTCAGTAAGAGGGCGAAGGACTTTCCCACAACTAAGCCAGCGTACGGCATTATGATAAGGTAAGTCAGTTTCTCCAATCTCTTCAATAAATTGTCGGAATTGTCGGTGATTCAGCCCAAAAGATCTGATAAAATTAACAGTTGATATGACTGGTTTCAGAAAGTCAGACATATCCAAACATTTTCCGCACAAAGACTGTTGATGAATGATACAATGTAAGACTAATGGTTTTGAACCACTGTCATTTTCTACAGCCTTTGACACTAGAGCGACCACTCCTTTATCTTTCCCACTCATTTTTTTGCCTCCATCAGTTGTAATACATTTCAAGTTTTTCCATCGAAGGTTCTTTTGATTAATGGCCATTTCAACTCCTTTAAAAATATCTGTACCAGTAGTTGTGCCATGAATACTATACATATCAAGAAGTTCTTCGTGGACTTCATAGCTTTTATCTACTCCTCGAATATAAATCAACACCTGAGCAGCATCTGACACATTCGTTGACTCATCCAAGGCCAAAGAAAACCACTCAAAATGTCCATTTTTGTCGAACAGTTGAGAGTATATATTTTCAGCGATGTTTTCTACCCTTCGAGCCACAGTGTTTGCGACATACTGACAGTTTTTAATAAATTTACCTTTTCAGGGCACATTTCTTCGGCTACTGCAATTATGCATTCTTTGATCATTTCTCCATCGGTGAATGGTTTTCCACGTTTTGCAATTTCAAGAGCCACACGAAAGCTGGCACGAGTTGCAGCCTCTTGTTCAGTTTTGAGTTTTGTAAATGAAGATTGCTGCGATTTCAATCCGCGCTGCATAGATTCGAATTTTTCTGTCCCCAAACTTCCTGTATATTTTGAGTAATTTTGAAAATGTTTTGTTTCATAATGACGTTTAATGTTATATTCTTTGAGAACGGCTATGCTTTCATTGCAAATCAAACATAGCGCCTTGTTACTGGACTCAATTACGAAATACTGAATGTTCCACTGATCTTTGAATTTTCTGCATTCACTATCAATTTTTCGCTTCTTTTCCATACTACTAATTCACACACAAAAGCAACAATTCAAATCAAAATACTGTTATAAATGTCTTAAACTTAAACACGCGAAAACGTTTTAAGGAGGTATGCAATATTTTATTTAACAACAGTGTCATAGGAACTGACTTGTGGTTGCGCCACTAGCCTTCTTATATATTCCAATTACTGCCATCTAGAAGTGAGTGGAAGACACCAGAACTTTCTCGAACCAACGAGATTATTCTGTACGTGCTATTAGCGCCATCTGTTAGCGATAGAAGGTACTACCTATTTCCGCTTGTGTCCACCAGATGTCGTGTCACGTTACTCCTCATGGCTCGTACTCTACGACTAATCTAGAAATTACAGATAATGACAGGAAAATTAATAATATGCAGTGTTGCCTTTTTGCGGACTTTAATCCGATTTTTCAGCCTTTTTAAACGTTGTGTACTTTTTCGGACTTTTTTCATCAGTGGACTATTTCACTTCTTACCACCGGCAACAATGATAATATGGTTTTGGCCCTCGGAACTTACTGGAGTAATCAGTATGGCCCTAAGGCTGGAAAGTTTGGAGACCCCTGATTTAGACTATCAAAAAATAAAAAAAGGAATTCGTTTTTTTTAACTACTTGTACGGTGCATTGTTATTTAGGCTTTACAACTTCGTGAACTGTATATTATAAAAACAAAATGTCTTTTACATTATTTTGTTTAGTAATAAGATTTTTTGATGTCGAAAAAATATGCAACACTAAAATTAACATAACAAGAACATTATGCGACATTTGTGGCACATATTCAAGCTTAATTTACCCCGCCGCGTCAACCATGCATTGTTGCAATTCACTCGTTGTGTGATATATCACTGAGATGTAATTCCGTTTCCCTGTTACGGGTCTGGATGACGGCTGGATACTTTTAGTTGTGCCATTCCGGTAAATTGTGGGATATTATAATAGAGTGTTCACGAGTTACTAACAACATAAACACACAGGGCTTGGTGACGTATAAAGTTGTAGTTTATCAGAAACTTTAAAGTTTGAAATTAACCCAGTAATATTAACTAAGATATAAGGGATATCCGAAAAGTCTCCATTAATTAGTTGGTTGGTTGGTTTCTTCTTACTAAACCTGCTTTCCTCTTTTCTTCTTTCTCTTCTTATTCTTCCTAGGAGCCGTCTAGATTTACTACCTGGGGTTCATTTTCCAAATAATGCCTGTTTTTTGTGGTTCAACGCTTCACACTCGCACAGGATATGATAGGCTGTTGTTTTTCCCCGTCGCACATTCGGCAACTTGGCTGTCCATTGTAAGAGCTTATCTTTTTGCAGGTGCCCTTTTTAGGCTATCGTGCTCGTGTTATCTAAAATCTTTACCCACTTTGTCTGAGTAGTTCTTTCTTTGTTCATTTGGATGGGCCTTTTATAAAGCCTTTTCCATGTTCTCCCAGACCTTTTAGTTCTTTTTGGCATTCTCATGTCAGCTTGGTCGTTACCTTGGGGGCTAGTGCCCCTAGTGATGCCTGGCTGTCTGTTATTATGCATTTATTTGTATAAGCCAATCTGTTGTTTTCTTTTGCACAGTGCACTAAAGCTTGTTTCCCCTTTAATCAGGTCAAGTAGATTTCTGCCGGATGAATATTTTAAAGTAAGGCGCGTCTTTTGCTTGTAAGTGCAATCTTTGAGGCTGTTTTCTCTTTCTCCTCCCAAAGACTACATATGGTGGGACTGTGGTGTAGCCCATGTTAGTATTTTTTAGTTAAACATAACCTGTTAGTAGTCCTATTTCTTGTCTTACCTGAGAGTGCCCCAGAAGGCGCATCTCAGCTGTTATCTTTTTAGAACATACCTTGTTACCTTGACCACATAATGCATGCCAACTAGTAAGATGTTATTTTTGGGACCATCCTCATATTTTATCGCCTATTTTGATTCTTTGAGGAATTTCTCTGGGCTATCAAATTTTTATCTGTTGTTTTTTATTGCCTTTTATTTCCGAATAAACAGGAATCTAAAGAATTTTTGTTGTCTTGTTCTTGAAAGTAAGTTCTTTTAGGTGGGAACAGACATCATTGGATTTAAAATTGAAAAAAAAACGACAGCTCCTTTAAATTTTTTACTAGTTTATTACCTGAATATTTGATAAAGGATGATGGACTACCAATGTGTTTATCACTTTCTCCAGTGATGACAAATATTTATATGGATTGCATTGTGAAACACGCAATTAGAAAGAACTGCACTAATCAAACCAGAAGTTTGGTTAAGATATGTTAACAATACTTTCATTTTTTTGACCGATAATGAAAAACAATTCGAAAGCTTATCCAAATTTCCTCCGATTTTGTATAAATTCACCATGAAGAAGAAGCAAAATTCGGTCCTACCATCATTTTATGTTCGAGTTAAATGACATAATTAACAATTACAAACCTCGGTATACAGAAAACCTACTTAAATATTGGATAATACATCAAAACTTTTACCATTTCAACAAAACCAATCAATTTTATGTAACAGAAAGAAATCTTTGCAAGAAAAAAATACTCTTATAACAAGGGATTTTAAGAAAAATAGTTACAATGAAAGGTTGGTTAAGAAAACGATTGAAAAATATCAATATAACGTTAACTACACTTAACCAAGCAAATATTTATAATAATTTCGTATAATAAAGGAACTTCGGAGAAGATTAACAGAGTCACGAACAACATTTAAATCCCAAACCCTTTCAAGAAGTATTCTTAGTAAGACGAGACCGGACAACAATAATTTAAACAGAGACTGTATCTTCTAAATTTCCTGTTAATGTAGTGAAGTATACATTGAAAAACAGTTAGATCACACATCCGCGAAAATTGAATTCAATTTGGGGTTCGGCGCATAATGTTTTACAAAATCTAATGACATACTACATAATTTTTACTTATTTTAAACCATTTAACGATAATTACCAACCTATTACTGTAATAATCCATAGAGCGTGCTCCCTAAGTTAGCTTTAAAAACAAAAGGATGCTAAAATGTCAAAAATTCAATAATTTTTATTTTAAAATATTATTTTTAGTGTTGTGCTATTGTGTTCTTTAAAATGCCTTTGTTGGAAAGGCAGTTAATATTATTGCCATTTATTTTAAATGTCTACAAAATGCGACAATAGCTGCAAGGCTTATGCATTGAGATATCCCGAAACGCCGATACGGCAGCCCGGGCCCGAAGTTCACTTGTTTAGCAAATCGCTTTCGTACACGGGAAGTGTTCTTCGCCCCTTACACCGCAGATGCCGTAGAACTGAGGAAAATGTCATAACGTTTTAGCTTATTAGATTTAATTTCAACAAAAAGGTATTTTTAAAAACAATACAACAACATTAGATAATTACCAACCTATAACCGTATTTCCGAGCGGGTCCTTATCGTTGCTTTGAAAAAAAAGGATGCTGAAATATCAAAAATGCAACCATTTTTATTTCAAAAAAATTATTATATTTAAAAAAAAAATTGGATTTTTAATATTTCAGTATCCTTTTTTTCAAAGCTAACTTGATAAGGCCCCCATGGATTATTACAGTTATAAGTTTAATTATCTAATGTTGTTTAATATCGTTAAAGGGTTGAAATAAGTAAAAATCATGCGGTTGTCATTAAATTTGTAAAAATCTATAAATTTAACTTTTAAATAAAGAAATCGGCCTAGTAAAAACATTGTGTCGTTAAATGCATTACGTCTCTATGTCGTATTTATATTTCTGCTAATATACTCGGTTTAAAAAGAGATATTTAATTGCTGTTTTCGCCGTTTTGTTGGGATTTTTTTTCTCTTTATAAATATATAAAAAGGTATATATCATTGTATTTAAATTTTTCAAAAAATTTCAATAAATAAATTAGTTTTTAACTTGACGCCCTCTAGCGGCGTTTGTGAGATAAGTGTGACAATAGTTTATACACCTGAAAATAATGTTTAAAATGCTCTTCTAAACGAGACTAAGTTCACTAAATTCGGTTAAAGCAAACCGGAATTATTAGCACTTTTCAAAAAAATTTAACCTTCCCCACCACTTTATTTAAGAACTGAGAAAAATTACACCTGGTTTTCTTTGTTTAGAAAACATTAGAGATTAAAAAGCACCTCTTATTGACACACTTTATTTGATATTTTTTTGAGAAATGTTATTTTTATGTTTTGACGTTAGCCTTACGGCCCCTTGCGGCCATCCCACAGACTTGAAAATAATTTTCGGCAATTTCTCTTTGTCGCTTTTATCTAAAAAAATTTGTCCCGAAAGTTATACTATTAGTAGTTTCTGAGATATAGCCGACTACCTCTCTTAGTGGAACACCCGGTACTTAGCAAGCCTAGTATTGACATTTGGAACATCTGGCAGCCGTTGTTGAACTATGAAAATGGGTCAAGCTTTGGTTAACAACTAATAGTGTATAAGTCGTAGCCTATAAAGTAATTTTCAAGACACACTTAAAAATTGGTGCAGATACATACGTTAACAAATAATGACAAAAAAAGTGGATTTTCTGTGTTGTGCCCAAATTTTTTTTAAATACTACTAAGATTGGCAGCCTTAGTCACAAGAAATCTCACCATAATGCATGCAAAAATATTAAGGCGAATTTATGACATCTCTTGAGATCTAAGAATAAAATTCTAAGTCATATTTGAAGCCCCCTCGTATTGTAAAAATTATTTAACCCAAAAATGACTTTATATTCCTTGTGCTTAATTACATTTTAAAAAACTTAATTACCCATCATGTAGAGGTGTAAACGATTAATGAGCTACTCTTCCTAGGTAGAACGAAACTCGAATAAATTAAGATTTATTTACCCATTTCGAAAATCAGCAGAATTAAGCTAGACAGCTTTAACCAGACTATTCATTTACCACTTCTCTGCTAATTCCCCTTTTATAGGGCCCCTTGAATGTGATTTATAATAGCTAATACTCTAGTTGATGGGTTCCTTAAGTAGCTTGAATGTATAAATAATAAGGCGTTTGTATACGTAAATATAAGTTACCTTAATTCAAGTGGATAAAGGACCTGTCTTAATGTCGATTCACATACGTCAGTGACGTCTCAGCACTGTATCAGTTCTGCCAGTAGTAGCAGAGTATGTAGTATTCTGCAAATTAGCTTATTTTACAGATTAGTACAGATAGTAAGTACTTATGGTAGATTTCATATTTTCTTTTGTTTTGGTATTGCGTAACGTTACAAACAACATTGTTCCGGTATTTTCTATGTCTTTAGTTGTTAAACTGCATAATTCTGCACGCCGACATGCACCATCCAGTCAAAAAATTGTCCCAATAGTTGCCTTCTTACCGATTTTGACCAAATTTGGTATATGGGGGTTTTTTGATGGGCTGATTACGAATCTTTTTTTTTTCGGGCAACCTGTTGTTTTCGGGATATTCATTATCAAAGTTTAAAATTAAACTAACCTTATTTACACTATTCCTCCTTCTTTTTGCACAGAATTCTTGATTTTTACACTAAATTGGCACACAATATTTCACAAACAACTTTTAAAAACTTGTTTTTATATTTATTTTACATTTTTTTTCCATTTAATTGCAGACCCCCACTTTCACACGCCGCAACGCGGCGACAACCATGTTTACACTAGGGTTTTTGTAAACAAATATGGCTGCTGCCTTTGAACTTAAAAGTTCGCAACTTAATGGAAAGCTGTAAAATAAATAAAAATACAAGGTTTTAAGTAATGTTTATAAAATATTGTGTGCCACTTTAGTGTAAAAATCAAAAATTGTGTACAAAAAGAAGGGACAATATAGTGAAAATGGGGTTAGTTTACTTTTCAACTTTGATAAATATATATATATATATATATATATATATATATATATATATATATATATATATATATAGTATATATATATATATATATATATATATATCAAAAGTTGTAAATTCGTAATCAGCGCCCCAAAAAACCCCCGTAATAAAATTTTGTTCAAAATCGGAGAGGAGGCAACTTTCGAGACAATTACATTATAAACTAGAAGCTTTAAGGAATATTGTCTATAACAAATAACAAAATTATTATCTATGTTTAATACTTTAACCATATAAAATAGCCCACCTTTTTGTAAAAATAGGCCAGTATGATGTTTGCGTCAATTCCTTTAAATCTCTGAAATAATCTTCCTGTGCTACATTTAAGATATCTTCCGAGTCGTTTTCATCAGCCATTTCGATAATTATTGTTAAAAAAATCGCTCTTTAATGATGAGTTTTTTTGAATGTTTAATCGTTGTTAATTACAAAAAACAACATCCTATATAGGTGTAGATCGCCAAGTTACTGAGACGTCAGCCTACCAAACGTTTTTTTAGGATTTCTCAGTAACTATTATTATAAACTGATTTTAATATAAAATACAAAGTAGGCAATTATCTACAAAATGTGAAAAAATAGTATACGCACCTCGTCAGAAAAGTGACTTTACTTGACTCGTATGGTACTTAAGTCTTTGCTTCGCTTGGATTCAGACGTCCTCACTTGTCAAGTAAAATTTTACTTTTCTGTACTTAATACATAATAGTATATTATATTTATCATACCCTTGGCTTCAGTATTTCCCAATTTGCGCATTTTTCTGGTTGTGTTCCTAACTAAAATTTGGAATGAGAGATTTGGGATAAGAGTTAGAGGTGTTATATGAGGTTTTTGGGACAAAATAGTGCTGGTACAGGCCAAACCGCGAGCGGTATATCATTTGGGCTAGGATTTCGCATATTAGCCAAATGGGGATACAAAAAATACCTAGGGAAATTTTTAAGGGCTCTACACGTGTTTCCAATGTGTTTTTTAGGTCGCGAATATAAGAAACCATCAGAGCAACATCACCCGTTTTTACGCTCAGTCAAAACTGAAAAATATCGTTGGCAATAAATATATACGGTAAAATTGAACGGATTCTGAAGCAAGACTAACATGACTGTGCCTGAAAAGTGTCAAAATGTTAATATTTTTGATTTTAAAATAAACTAATTTTTTTGTTAGCTCTTGCCTTCATTTATGGATTATACCTCCCGACAGCAATAAAACTGCGGACCGGTCGGTATTAAAGGACAGAACATTAGGGACGGACTTTAATAATATAAAGATTTATAATTTATTGTTTATTTAGGTAAGTATAATCCTAAAATTACATTAAAAAACTAAATATATGCAAGGTTTTAATAAATTTATAACTGCATTATCTATACATAATTACATTTTTAATCTAAATATCTAAATCTAATTCTGTTTCACTATCAGAGTCATCATTGAGATTAATTACAATAGGATTTATGTTGTTTTGGATAGAAATGTAAGAGTCCTCAATTTTTATAATGTGCTGTAGTGAATTTTTCCAGCTCTCCACTGGTATGTTAGTAATTACATTTTTTATCAAATTTATAACACTGGGATTTAAATTAGGTGTAACATTTTCTGCTCTGATCTTTGATTTTACTTGGTTCCACAAATGCTCTATGGGGTTAAACATACAGTGATTCGGAGGAAGCCGAGACAGTATGCCCAGCCTGTTCAGCCAAATTATCACATACATATTGTTTTTTAATTGCATATGAATTTAGCACTTTCCAAAAGTTCATTTTTTTGTTATTGAATTCAAAATAAATATCATTTTCTAACAAATATTCCTGGATTTCAGTTTAAACTTATGAAGCTGGTGCTTTGTGTAGCAGACGGCTGTGGTAGCTTGCGTTATCCATGACAATAACACTGTTGTTTTGAATATTTTTTAAAACATAATTTTGAAACCAGTTTTCAAAAAGTTCTGAACTTGTATCCTCATGATCATCCAAGCTAGAATCCTTAATATTCTTTGCAGACAACAGCAAGCAGTTTGCTTTCGTCTGACAGTTTTGACTGGAATCAACTCATCCTTTGGATACTGTGTCGTGCGTATCGAACCATGTTTCATCAAGGAAAATTATGGATCTATTTTCTAACCTATATCTTTTAATTTCTTGAAGGTAATTAAATCTCCAAGTGCGTAATCAGTGCGATTCCATTACTACTTGTCTTTTGTCTATTTTGCGGTATTTAAATCCCATTTTACAAACAACTCTATGGAGGGTGGCACGTCTAATATTTATATTGGTTTCGTCTTCGTCTCGCTTCTTTTTCAGTTTATCCAATGTAGGAATAACTCCGCTTTCATAAAGACAATACATTTTCCTTCTTATTAGGTCCTGATCACTATTGTCTATACGGTGAGATTGAAAATCACTACGTTTTTTCTTTTGTTCAATTTTTCATCAATGATAATATCCCTTATCGATGATATTGGAATTTTTTGTAAGTAGACAGGTTTTTTTAAGCTCTTGTTTAATAGACCTCTACTGATTAAAGTTTCATACACATTTTTCACCAACATGACAAATGATTTCGACACGACATAGTTATATTCTCGTAAAACAACTTTTTCGAAACGCACAGTAAAAAGGTTTTAACACTGCCACTAAAATATTAGCCAAAATATTTATATGCCTAATGGTTAATACTCAAGAAATACCTGACCCCCCTGCCCTTATGGACAAATGGGTTTACCCAATAACAATAGGTAATAAAATCGTTAAAGTTTAATTTGGTTATGGTCCGTCAAAAGCCATAACCTTATACTTTGAGACAGACTATACAACATCACGAACCGGAACTAAGATGTCACTGATGTGTACAACAATATCAATATATTTCAGAGGAAAAAATTTTTTCCTTGCGAGCTTTTTTAAGATTTTTAAAAAAATTTCAGTTGAAAATTTTAAAAAAAGCGCTCAAAAAAAATGGGAAATAATTCATGCTTATATGATTTTATCTTTTTTTTTTTGGAATATGGGAAAAATTTTTTAAAAAAAAAACCTTTTAGAGGTATTCATTGTTGTAATGTTTTACCGGTAGTGTTTTTTAAAAAATTAAAAAAAAAGGGTTTTTGGTTTTAAAACAGCATTTTTTTTTTTTTTTCCATTTTTATTTGGGCCTTTTTTAAATTTTTTGGGGTTGCTTGTTTGCGTTTTTATGTTGATGTTTAATGTTGGTAGCTGAAAAATTTTAAAACCTATATAATCCACGTGCCGATAGTTTTGATTTTTACTGACACATTGTTTAGGTGCTTTGTTTTTAAACTTGAATAATAACCATTTATTTTTGTGGAAAAAAAATTTGATTTTGGACTGCATTGAACGAAAGGTAACAATTTTATATAGTTTTAAAGCCCTTTTAAAAGAAGCTTTTTATTCACTAGGATTTAAATGAGTTATTAGGGTTTGGGGTTATTTTTTCATTGAATAAAATTTTTTTTAAACTTTTATGCATTTATTTCAGAATTAATTTAGAATCTAGGGTAATTTTAATTTGCTATTACGGCTGCTATTATGTTTTTGTTTGACAACAGCTAAAAGTTACTGAAGGCTAAATTTGGCGATTGGACTGATGGGGAACAATTTATTTTTTATATATATATATATATATATATATATATATATATATATATATATATATATTTTATAAAAAAGGTTTTATATATATATATATATATATATATATATATATATATATATATATATATTTTATATATATATATATATATATATATATATATATATATATATATATATATATATATATATATATATATATATATATATATATATATATATATATATATATATATATATATATACACGTTGGCGCTTGAAAAAAAATTTTTTTAAAATGATTTTTGCGCAATTTTAAGAGAAGGGCGGAGTAAAAAGAGAACAAATTTCGCTCCACCCTGGGGGGTTATCGTGTCGTCGTTGCGCTTATCAGTGTTAGCCGATCATGTTTACAATTTATTTCCACCTTTGGTACGAAGACGGATACAGTAATAAAAAAAAAAAAATGGTCTTCACTGTTAAACAAAAGATTAATATCATTAAAAAAGGTATTGTTTTTTTGACTTGCGATTATGGGCACGTTAAAAAAAAAACATACATTTTTTTCTATCGTGAGCGCGTAAAATTCCAATACTTTTTATTTTTAGGGGGGGCCTATGGCTCCAAGCGCTTGCTAAACATCACTTGGGGGCCCGCCGAAATTAAATTCCCTTGCGAGGGCGGGGAATCGGCGTCGCTATCGGTGGGTTTCCCCTTTCGTCGTTCTCTGTCTACTCTCTATCTTTTTTGTGTTTAATACATTAAAATTCAATCCGTAAGATTCAAACCCCCAAAGTGTATATATATATATATATATATATATATATATATATATATATATATATATATATATATATATATATATATATATATATTATATATAATATATATAATATACATAATATATATATATATATATATATATATATATATAAATATATATATATATATATATATATATATATATATATATAATATTTATTATATATATTATATATATATATATATATATATATATATATATATATATATATATATTATTATATATATATATATATATATATATATATA
>JAHBCN010019613.1:0-15795 GCA_019359885.1 Listronotus oregonensis
TCAAATGGTTCAAAGACATTTTGATAATCTAGGACAATGGTAGTATAAAGTATTAGAAATACAGTTCCGCCAAATGAAATCAATAATTTGTGGTTCCAGCAAGACGGACGTCCAGCGCAGACCAGGGAGGTGGTGGAGGTCCTTAGAAATACCTTTAATGGCAACATAATCTCTAATAATGGGCCAAATGCTTGGCCAGCTAGATCACCGGACATCCCCCTTGATTTTGACCTATAGGGACACGCAAAAAATGGGGTTTAAGAGTTTTCTCCGCCCAAATTAGGTTGGAACTAGAAGAGGGGGTTACGGAATGTGTTTGATTTCATCAACCGAATCACGTTACCCCCAGTAACCAGAAAAGGTTTTGGGGAAAAAATGCGAAAATGTGTGGAAATGGAGGAAAACATGTACTGTGATTTTATTTTCTTGTTTACTGATATTTTTTTGTTTACAGTTGTGTTTAATTATTAGCAGTTTAAGGTAATATTGGGAAGGTTTAAATTTTTTTTGCAAAAAGCATTACTTTTTTTGTATAAGTTTTGAATTTCGCTTTCACAAAAGATCCATGGGGTAACAAGTTCATCACTAAGAATTTTAAATGTCTATGGGTAGGTTGATGCCGCTCCGGATGCGCATCATTTTTTTTTTATGAAACGGGGCGGCCATTACGCAGTCTAGTCTAAGCCTACTATCAAATAAAAAAAAATTATCGTTTTTAGAGTTTAAAGCAATCTGAAAACTTAGACTTGTAATACTTCAATGAAAAGCTCTTAAAAGGGGTTTTTTTTAAAAAAAATGTAAAAATCCAATATGGCGTCGGTATGAAAACCCAAAATTTTTTTTAAAAAAGTGTTTTAATAATGTAGTAATCTTAAAAGGGTAAAATTGGTACTTTGCGAGCTACAGGAAAATTTTTAAAAAAATGCATCATTTTGGTTTTTTTTAAATTTCCTCAAAAACCAAAAAAGATAAATAAAATCTAAAAGCAGATTTAATTTTGCAATGAAATTGTCTAAAACTTTTCTAATTTAACCAACATTTAACCCTCTAATGGTTCCCGAGTTACCAATATATGTGGGCCCCAAATTTTGGGGACCCCTGTATACATTGCCGTCCCAATAAAATGAAAGTACAAAAATGTAACACTTTAAAGCATTCAAAATGATACGTTAAAAACATTTTTTTATTTTATTATTTTACCTTCTCAAGAGGTTATGAACTGCTACTGAAATTCATACAGTACGGTGATTTTTTACCTTAAAAAAATTTTTTTTCTTTTACCAAATTTTCCCCTTTTATTCGTTAGACAAACTAATCCGTATACCCACCCGGAAGATTTAATATTTCTACCGCAGTAATCCAAAAAACAAGATTCAATAAAAGTACGATTTCGTTTATTCCGCAAAAAGTCTAGAAAACAATTCTGAATTTAAACAGAGTTTCAACGTAAGCCCATACGAAACCCGAATCAAATATACACAAATTTACATACACAGTACATTTGAATCATTTTGTTCTGGATTTGTTGAGAAAGGAAGCCGGCATGATGACATGACATGCATTTTATTTAATCAACCGAATAGGCTGATGGAAAGGAAAATTTTTTTGGTGATTCTATTATCGAAAAAAGTTTTTTTCTACACTGTATAAATAAGAAAATTTTTGTGGTCCTAGCAACGCGAATGATAACGAAAGAGAACCTTGTGTTATGGTTGCAAAAGCGTTGCTAGCTACGAAAAATATTTTCAGCGCCTGGACAAAAAAGAAAATTAAAAAAAGTATGCTTGTGGGAAATATTGGGATTTATTTATAAAAAGTAACTAATTTATGAAAAAATTTTTTTAAAAAAAACTAGGTTAGGTATTAACATTAAAAGTAATTGTGCATTTTGAGCAATTAGCAAAAGAAATTGGAGGAATAATACTTGAATTAACAGTTTTTAAAATTTTTTGTTGGGGTATCGTTATCACCTTTAACTACGTTAATATTCATATTTTTCACTGTTACTTCATTAGAGGAAATATTGGTAGGAATTTCGTGTAAAATCTTCTTTGAAATTTCCACCTTATTACTATAGGATTCAGCAATATATCCCCCCGCAACAGAAGAAGACTTCCCAAACCCCCATGCCTTTTTAAGTCCAAAATATCGACATCCGAAGCATTGGCAAAGGGAAAGTAGTTGACGTTCTTCTAAAAGAATGGCCAGTGTATCTACTGATGTCTTTTTTGCTTAAAAAAAATTCACAATTTCTTTAGGTACATTTAAAATACGGCCAATTACTTGGTTAACACATTTTTTTTCTTTCATAACGATACAAAAAAGTCATCTAGAGCATTCCTAGGTCTCAGCTTAATATATTCCTGTAGAAATCTGACATATGGAACTGAGCCTTATCGTTGGTTACTACAAAGTTTCTTTTTTAAATTTTTTTTTTTGACTCCACTATTTTTACTATAGCCACGTCATTTCTTATTTCTACATCACTTAGCTTCATTCTGTATATTTCGTTTGTCCCCGGGGGGCCCCAGCCACTCCCATAATGGCTATTACTTTCATTGCTAAGTAACTTTGATCCCGGCGCGTTAAATAAAACTTTATGATTTCTTCTTTTTTAAAATTTTTTACTTGTTTGCCTCATAACCATCGTTTTCCTTTTAATAAAAGCAACTAGTTTTTTGAACTCCGAAATATCTTGAATTTTGTTTACGAAATTGTTAACGGCATGGAATATACAGACCAGAGGATTGGTGGTGATAAAGACTCGGATTTTCCCCGCAAATACGCCAACATCACATTCTCGTCAATCCCCCCCACATTTTTTGTAGCAAGCCATTCAGGAAACGATTTATATGTTTGATGGTACCTCTTTTAATTTGTCTGACAGAAGTGAGGCACACGCAAGGTCAGCTGCCTTTTGGGTGCCATTTTCATATTCATTTAACATTTTAAAATGGGAATGGATTTATACTAAATTAACAATAATTCAAAATCTGCAAATGCTGATGACAGACAATGTCAACAATAAATGTGTTGCTATGGATTAATTTTCAACAGGTAAAATTTCAAATTTATGATATTTCTATTAAAACATGATGTTAATGATTATTAAATTATGCGATACATAGAACAGTAGAGAAAAAATATAAAATTACACGATGCGAAAGGCCTTTCAAGGTTCGGGGGTTTTTTAAAAAGCCCCCCGGCCCTTTTGCCTTTTTAAAAACCCCCTCATCCCAAAAAAATAAACTTTCGCATCTTGTAATGTAAAAAACTATTTGTTAAATATTTCAATACTTACTAAAGTATAATACTTTTTTTAAAAAAGTCACAAAGTACAAGCGGAACATATCGTAATATTGGGAATTCCAAGTTTTTATTTGGGACCTTTTTGTTGTATGGTAACTCTGTTGCAACCATTTAAAACATGTCGATTTTTGCTATATGCTAACGATTTAAAAAATTTCCCGGGGGCTTAGTGTTAGTACGATGCTGTGCAGGAAGATTTGGACTTTCGAATGATATAGGGATAATTGTTTGTCATTAAAATTAATAAATGTAAAATAATGAGTTTTTTTAATTAAAATACTATTAACCTGAACAGTGTCATACACAGGTGGGAAATCAAAACCCAACATAGGGTAAAGTGTAATGTATCAAACAAAAAAAACAACCCCTTTAACTGTGTGAAAGAAGTGAGAAAAAACTTTGCAATGTGTCGATACTTGTTCAAGCTGTCCCGAACGGGGAAGCACCTTTTAAGGCATACGGCAACCTTCTCGAGCGTACGCTGAAGGTATTTTGGCGCGTATGTTCTAGTTTAATTCGATCTCATTGTTTAATGGTTTATTTGTTTTCTTTGTTCACTTGCGAAACGTCCATGTTCGGTTTTGAACTTTCCCACCTGTATAAACATCTAAGGGGTAATCTTCGATAGAAACTTAATTTTAAAAACACATTGACAGTATTATTTTAAAATCCTGTTGAATGTTAGGATTTGTTTTAAAACATTGGAGTTTAAGTTCTTGGGTACAATAGTGTAATATGGTCACCTTCATATGTTGTCTAACAAAGGATTGAAAATGTAAAAAAAATAAATTTAAAAATTTTTATTGTACAGACATGGGTTTCTTACAAGGACGTGTTTTATTTAACTAGAATCCAGCTTTTGAAATTAACATCATTAAAAACGGCGGGGCAATTGGCGATTTTCCTGTATAAATTGTTGAAAGCATGATTAATTGTAATGGTTTGGTTAAAATCTATTAATTTTCGTATTCCGACTGGAGTCACTCGGGGTTCCCAACTTTTTTTGAAAATGGACACCGAACTAATTACAGACTAACACTTTGTTGATTGACTTTTAAAAAAATTATAATGACAATTATACCGATATTTAATAATTTTCGGTAAGTTTAGTTAGTTTCAAGAGAGCAATAGCCAGGTGTTTTTAATTTTAATTCATATGTATAAGTTCTTTGATTTTATTTTATTGAATGACATGTATAATATTTTGTAGTTTTTAAGATTTGTTGTACCATTTAAAAAATTTGATTCCTGCAGAGTGTATGTAAATTGAAATAAATTGAAATCAAAAGTGTTTGTTGGCTTTGACGCCAGATGGAGCTATTTCTGTTCTGCATTCAGTACGGTAATCTAAAAAAAAAGAATTATCAATATTAAACATATGTGAAAAGCATTTACTTTTCTTTTATTTTAAGATAGTCCACAAAAACTAAAGAACTAACCTACCGTGGGTGACAAGTGTGATAAGAGGAAGTTTATTCACACATGGCTTAAATATGTGGGGATTCGGAGGGAACAGGTAAACCTCTGCGGGTAGCAGGTTCTTTAATCTAAATCCAGGGATGAGGGCAAACAAATGGAAAATTTGGGGGCCTCCTAAGTTGGACTGTAAAAGAATGCATAAAAGTAGCAGTTGCTCTGTTGAAAGATGCTCGAGGGGAATTTACTGGCTAACTCCTTTGAGCGGAAGGCCTAAAAAAATACCTATAAAAGCGATAGATCCCCTACAACCCATCGATGGACCAAAAAGAAAGCTTTCGTAAGAGTGGGACCATTAATAAGACTAACAACTCTCTTTAAATGGAATCAAGCATGCTTAGGTTGAGGAGAGGCCACTGACCTCAATATGGACCGGTAAAGGGTATCAGATGCGCGGTTCAAAAGTGAGATTTTATGGGCGAAAAAATGTGTCCGTGCGCCGTGGCTCTAGTCATCTCTTAGGGTCCTAAAATCGCAGAACGGACTAGCAGATCAATTTTATTTACAAATTCGTCGCCGGCCAGTGCCTACTTCGTCAATTGATGACTTAAAAAAATATATATTACACTGGTTACTGGTTTTTGAACCAGTGAAACACATTGGTTTGTTTAGATGTTATTCTTAATCAAAAATAAACATATTATCCATTGTCAGCTCCTTAAATTCTCCTAGTTCTTCTGAATGTTACAGCTATGGAAAGCCACGAATTTTTATACTGGTTTACAACTGATGCGTTGTAGTTAATAATAATAAAAATGGCGAATACGACTGAACATTACTCTTGTGGCTTATCTAAGAATTAAATTTTTGTTTCATCAATGTAACACAATCATAATTGAAAAAAACAATCACTATAATTATTTATTTCGGATTAAAAAAATCTGAACAAAAAATGTATTGCATTAATCTAAAAAGTCAGTAAGTATGATTACAACATAAAACATATTCCTTGGAGCATATACCTACTAGAACCTCTTGCCGCCTGGAAAATGATCATTTGTGCAAGAAAGAAAGAATGGCGGTATAACCTTTCTCTCCCTCCAACGTGCTCATTGGTCGGTGAAAAGAATATATATACCCCGCTCTGGTGCTGATTTGTCGGTCTTCCGCGTCGATCTATCGGCACGTTGGTTGGAGTCACGGAGAAGGTATCTATGATTCTTTTTCTCTTTCGCACTGCCAAAACGGCAAGGCTGCCTCCCAGTAAATAAATCTCGTTTTGTATAAATACATTTGTTAGATGTTTAGAATATCCTTTTATCGCTATCGAAAACATAAGTGTAACGGAAAAGAGTTAACGTTATTTATATAAACATTTTTTTACCCTTATGTTTATAAGCCTCTTTTTAATCTCCAAAAAAACCGTTTATTGTACGACCATATGCAAGTCCAGTCAAATAAACCCATTCCTAAACAACAGGTGACAGTAGTAGGGATAGATGGTATTTTCATGTGCGACCGCCACCGGTGGAGCTTTATATCTTAAAATCTCTGACGTCATTTAATATGCGCTATCCGTTCTAACAGCTCTAACCGGTACCGGTTTTAAACAGAGCGGCTTTAAACAGGGCGGTTTTAACAGGGCGGTTTTAAACAGGGCGGTTTTAAACAGGTCGCTTTTAAACCGGGGGCGGTTTTAAACATGGCAGTTTTAAACAGGTCGCTTTTAAACCGGGGGCGGTTTTAAACAGGGCGGTTTTAAACAGGTCGCTTTTAAACCGGTCGCTTCTAAACCGGTACCGGTTAGAGCTTTTAGAACGCGCATATTAAACGACGTCAGAGATTTTAAGATATAAAGCTCCACCGGTGACGGTGGCACGTGTAAATATCATCTATCCCTACTGACAGTTTATTACACGGTCCCTTTACTGATCCCCAAGCAAAGCAAACCCTTTAAATATACACAAAGCGTTCAAACTTCGTCGTTTTTGAACTGACATAAAACCGTGTAAAGTCGAAAGTTACGCGTTTAATAAATTCTAACAATTTCCAAACCATTTTACGGTGGTATAAAAATTGGGTCTTGAAATTAACTCTACTATTTAGTAGCCCCTATTTTTTCTATTTAAATTTTGCAATATTAATTTTATTACCTTATTGTTTATATTACTACCTAACATAATTTATATATGTATAGAAACGCAAAATAAAAGAATTTAGTATCTAAATATATGAAAAATATATTTCATAAATATAAATTAATTAATGACATACAAATTTCTGAGTCCGGCACTGGTCCTACTTTTTAAATACGCATGCTTAATGACACTATCGTTTCTTTAGTGCGCGAGGTCGTAAACTTGCCATAAATGCGATTAGCCATTATATATCTAAAGTTAGGTTATCTATGGAGACGCCATTCAATACTCTAAAGAGGGTCTGATATGAGATACCTAGAGAGTATACATATCAGAAGGAGGAAAACACTTTCTTGCTCGAAAGAGGGAGGATGTAATGTGTTTATGCCAGTTAAGATTATTTTAAAAGCAACGGCGACAAGATTAAATAATTTTTGTTTTGCAGAACATGGCCTTTCATATGCAACCAATGAGAATTTTTTGCCACAGCCAAAATGACTGTGTTTTAGTGGCAGAAAATGAAACAATATTTTTGGCGCTCAAATCTAACGGTAGCTTAAGGTCTTTTGAAAGAGATTTCTGCATTACTCTTTGCTTTTTTTTAAATGGATTTAAGGGCTTGCTTGAAAAATTGAATATTATAGTGTAGTGTACTATCATCAGCGTAGCTATCAAAAGGATTGTTTGTGGAAAAAAGGATCATTGATGCGAAAAAGAAACAAAATTAGGGTGTCAGTACTGAGACGAGGCACTCCAGCATTAATTTGGTAAAAGATGGAAGAATAACCATCTATAATAACTGATATACATCGATAAAAAAGAAGAACTCAAAAGACAGCCATAGAGCTTAGGTGAAAGACCGTAGGAGGAAATTTACTATGATAATATTAAAATTGGGATATAAAACAAGTGCAAGGTTAAGTTATATAGAGTCTAGGTAATGTGAGTCACTACCTTACCGTTTGATTACAATTACTTTTAAAAAACATTTTTAAACATATATTAGAAAAAAAAACGGTATAAATAGATAAAAGTATCGAGACTCACTGAGTCCGGAGTTGTGCAGTTCAGGGTGTGACTCTGAAGGCCCGTACTGGGCTACCCCAGGAGAAAGAGGTACGCCCACTTCAAAAAGGGGTTGATAAAGTGCTTTATGCTGGTTGCTGCAAGTAGCAGTACACCTATAGTTAACGTGCAGAAAGAATGACTTTATTGATCTCGTAACTTTATAGCCTCGCTCGGCAGCTTGCTTGACCATAAAGAAATTTATCCAATAAAACAATGCTTTATGTACCTAAAACCATAAAAAGCTAGTTTAAAAGTCATTAATGTATCAAAAACAAAAAATTCCATATTATAAATTTTGCTTTATACAAAAAAGTTACAATCCAGAAAAAATGCGCATTTGTCGTATGAAATAGCATGTTTTTAATAAAGGTTGACGTAAAAATAATTTTTAGTAAGTTGAAAATAAAATTGTGCGATTATCAAAACTCGGAAAAATAAGAGAAGTTAAGATAAAACTTTTAGGGGTCTCATTCTCAAACTTTAACGTAGTTTCATAGTTTTAAGTGTTAGCTGAAATTATTGTTCTGCTTTCGAAGAAAAGGGTTAAAGACTCGCATAAAAGATGGGACTTTTAGGAAATTTAAAGTGAAATTGTATGAAAAGAAAATTGTTTGTTAATTTAGTTGGCCTTAAATGTAAACTTTATAAAAGTAACTTAAATTAAGTTTCTTTAAAGTATGATTTGCTAAAGTTCTGATCTTGAGTCAATTAACAAAACAATTTTATAGACCCAAAATGTTGTTTGACTTATTTAATAAAAAGCTAAAATATTGTCCTGGGTGTGTTTGCCTTAAAATATGTTCTATAGTTTTGTGGCGAATCAAAAAAGAACTTTCTGTAGCTCATTTTTTATACCCAAAGGTTCCTTAATTTATAGTTTCTTTAAATTCCTCCTGTAATTAATTAAAGAAAATATTTACTAATACCCCAATCCGTAATTTCCTAAATGCCTGCGATAAATTAATTTAGTAATTTAAGTGAGTTTAACTAAAACTTAATTAAATCTACAAATGACCTTTTTCTTTAAATACTTTCTCTCTTTCTCTAAATTTCTGGAAGTACGATATTTTGGATGGATTTTAGCTGCAACAATAATTTCCTGCCGCATTTAAAACTACGAAAATCCCCAAAAGTTTGAAAATTTGTGCTAATGCAGTTTTAGTAAAATGTTTCTAAGGTTTTAGCGGATTTATCCGAGAAAACTTTAGAGTTTCGTTGAGAAAACAATAATTTCAAAAAGCTTTAATGCGCTTAAATTAAATTTAAACTTCATTTAAACTACTTTAAAAAAATGGGCAAAAATAAATTTTATATTTTAAGCAGTGTTTTTAGGTGAAAAAAAGCCAATTGTTATTAAAAGAAATCAAAAAACACGCTTTTATAGCAAATCGAACTAAAAAGTAGAAAATAGCCAATTATAGTAAAAAAGCATGGAGTGCTGACATTAAATGTTATAATTATTTTATTGGTAGTTTTTTACAAAATTAGAGTAATATTAATAATTAAAAATTGCACCGATACGATAATAAATCATTTTAAATTATAACATAAATAATTTAATTTATATAAAATTGAGTTATAATATAATATAAATTACAATAATTATAATATAATATTTTTTTTTGACTTTTTGGTTAGGTTTGTTAACTATAACTTATTTTCTTATTTTTTAGCCCCAAAACAACATCAGAAGTAATCTTAAAAGCCTCGATTTTTAGTATATCTTATATTTGTCAATATATTTATTATGACCAACGAATCATAACAAAATTCCATACCGAAAAGAAAAACCTCATAGATAACCCAACAGGAAGGTCAGTGAAAAACCCTTTCTCCAAAAATAAATTGTTGCCAGTAGCCTGAATTTTTGTAGCCAGCGTTTTGTGCTATTTTGGACTATGCATTTGCCAAATAGTGTCATTTTCAAAAAGTGTTATTTAATTTTTTTCTATTCTAAAGATCCTAGTCAGGATATTAGAAAGAAGTTAGGAAATAATTGTATTGTCATTGGCTCTTGACCCCTTGTTTTTAAAGTTTGCATTGCATAGTGATAGTTTTTAACAACCAACCCTCCCAAAAACACACTTAAAGGTCACTGGGGATGATTTTGACTGATAGATAGATAGATAGATATACATTTATTTGACAACGTTACATTTACATGTTTGTTGCAGGTCACAAAAGTCACAAAGTAACAATAAATAAAATTTAAAAGGTATAAGACAAAAACGCAATATTACAAACGTGATAAATAAAAAATGATCAATAGACAATACAAAAATAGTCATACATGAAATTAATTCATTGGTGCGCTCCATATATTCCTTGACAGAATAAAACATTTTGTAATAAAAAAGGTCCGTGCCGAGCTTTGAGTCGATGCCTGGGGAGTAATAGTAAATTTGATTGATAGTGGGGTTAAGTGCTCTGCGGAATTTTTGTGTGTAGCTCTGTTACTATTTAAGTGGCTACAATTTGACAACACTATTAAAAAATTCTTCAAAGCAATTGACCAACCTATAAATCAAAATCATCCCTGTAACTTTTGAGGGCGATTTGGGAGGGTGGGGCTTTGTAGGGGGTAAGTTAGGTAGGTTTAAAGTGAGTGGGTATAACTCCCTTCCACTGCGACCGACCGGTCTATTGTGGCTCACACCCTTTTATACTTCTCTCACCAGGTCCAGACTTCTAATAAATCTGATGATCCTGTTGGGAGAGAGATCTTTCACCTCCTCCGACAACAAGGTGTCATTGCAAAGGATTGCGAATCTTAGTCGTGTCATTGCTGGGCACGAACACAGTAAGTGTTATGCCGATTTATCCCCCTCCATGCACATGCGGCACTCGGCGTCTTCCGCTAGGCCGATCTTGTGCATGTGGTATTTTAATCTGCAGTGTCCCGTGTACAGTCCTACTAGAGTTTTAAGGTGTACCCTTGATTGCTCCAGTAGTTTGACAGTACATTGTTGGTTCGGTGGGCTTATAAAGGTGGGCTTATAAAGGCCTTCGAGTGTCTGAGACCTGGAAGTCCATGCCAGTACCAAAGATGTTCTCTTTGTGTCCAAGCTGATATGAACTGCTTGGCCATTCCATAAGATATACCGATGACCGGTTCCGGCCCTGTGAATTTTGTTTCCGCCCACCTTTTGGCAAAAGGGTCTGCAGATTCATTACCCTCTAGGCCGGTGTGTCCAGGTATCCACAGTAATGTAACCTTATTGTTTTGACCCAGTTAGGTCAGGGAGCGTTTTCGGATTTTGTTTTTGTTGAAAGATTTCGTTTCATAGATACATAGATACATACAGGTAAAGCCAATGTGGTTAAAATGTACTCCAAACGGTCCCGGATTCTTTATTTGACATTTTTGCAACTGGGTAGGACCCATTTAAAAAATCAATTTTTAATCGTAATTGTTGTAACTAGCCTTATTTCTTTAAAGATTGTTTTGTTTGAATCGGTAAAAAGTAGCGGTAATTATTTATATAGGATTTGTCATAATAATTTAGTTTTATATACAATATTAAGCAAAATATATTAAAAATGATAAATATCCCAAGCAACACAAGAATTTGCATTTTCGTTTAATAAACGTTTATTAAACGATATTATCGTTTATTTTTGGTTTGGGTATATTTATTACACCTCTATTAAATCTATTTTAAACACGTGCATATTTTAATCGTATATTCAACGTATGTCATATCATCTTTTGATATCATAAAATTTTTAAAAAATGATATTTTACTTTATATTATGGTCTCATTTATGTGCGTGTTTTAAAAATGCACAAAAAATATGTTTATAGTTTGGAATTATTAATGATATAACCTCATGAAACACGCTTATTTTCGAGTATTTTAAAAACGTTTTTTTTCTTACTATTTACTGAAATTTCAACGTGTGAAACTAAAGCATAATCTACGTCTATTATAGATTATTTTTTAATAGAAAACTAACTATTATTGCTTTAAAATCATTATTATCATTCTCCTATGACAATATCATTGGTTTAGTAATAATCTTTTTATAATTTTAATTTGATGTTAATATTTATAAATATTTGGCTTTGTGCTACATATAAATAATATTGTCTAAAATTCCCTAAAAATAAACGTACCAATAATCTACAAAATTTACTCATCCGTTCGGCATTATTCCAATAACAGCCAATAACAGCCTTACAATAATGACACGTGATGCGCGGCAGTCGCTTTTCTCCTCGGCTGTGTGACCTTCGACCTTCGACACTTCGACGTGATTTATGAGATTCAATGGCCACCGAAAGCTGCTAAACAAAACGTCGGCCGGCGTCATGTTTCTTGTTGTAAAATATTGTGCAGTGCATTGTTTTTCCGACTGCTAATAAAGTAAGTACTTACTTTTTACCTTTATTTTAATTGTGCTCATATCACTTCAATAGCTATACATATTACATATATATATTAGATTAAGATTGTTGATGTTTTATTTGATGAAGTCGGCAAAAATGGCCGTTTTGATCTCTCAACCCCTATTATACCTTATTTATAAGGAATAATTATGGCTCAAACATTTGGATTAGGTTAATGTCACATCTTACACCTGTTTTGTTTTAATTTTTAGTACACTAAAATAAAAATTATTGAAATATATCTTCTATGTTGGTTATTTAATGGTCTATTATACGTTTTTAATACACCATTTATAAACGTCTAATATATACGCTTTAATTTACGTGTATTGTGTACTATTTTATTATTATTTTTAATTTTCTTAGAAATGTTTAGGTTGAAAGAAGTCGTCCATATTCTCAAAGAGACCTGATATAACATATCAAAAGAGAACAACACTTTTTTACTAATTAACCGTTAAATGGTGACACGTGTTTCGCTCCTAAGAGCATCATCAGACCTAAAAAATAATACATATTATATATATTATATATAAATATTATTTTTCTGGTATTTAAAAAAGTATTTGTGCTTGATTTTTAGAAACATTGGCCCAGGCACAGACTTCTTTGGAGCTAATATTGGCCGAGAGTAGCACAAGTGCAACCGATTTAGAAAAATAAGAAGAAACGCAAAAATCATGCTTTGAAACGCATCAAGACTTTCCAAATGTTTTTGAGAACACAGAAAATAGCAGTTCTGAAAGTACTAATGAGGAGCCCTATCAGGATTTAAAAAAGAACAAAAAACAAAAGAAGAGAAAGTCCAATACAAATAACAAATATCCGTCTGATTCTGAATTAGAATATCATACTCGTGAACCTGCCAAGAAAAAAAAATTAAACAGTGTGAACACCCTTTTAAATTTCACTAGCAGTGAAGAAGAACTATTAGGTACAGTTCCTATCTCATTGCCTAAAAGGTAAGATTAATTAAAATTTATAGTTAATTTTTAAATTATATTATTTTTTTAGCAATAGGTCTCAAGATCGAACAGAACAACTGAAAGAAGTACAAGTCGCAACACCTAAAAGGCAATTTAATAATCTTGTTAATCAAATGTAACAATGTAATAAATATTTTTCTTCTTTAGAAATGGTGCTGTAAGCCCGTCGCATAGTTCTAGAGGCATAGTTCTTAAGAACACCAACTCTACCCCTACAGGGCCGAATATTGACCTGACATCAAATATTGAAAACCTAACACCATGGCAACAAAGTGTGACATAAGACCTAACTAAAATTAAGTTGGTTCAGTGGCAACAGTCAACTTTGCTCTCACAAATATGGCAAACGATGCAAGTAAAAAATGTACAGGCATTAAACCGCCCACCAGATGTACCGGAATTTCCAATTAATCGAAAAAGAGATTTTGGATTACTCGAGAAGTGGCTAGAAGATTCACAACACTTTAGCTATATGGTTTGTAGCTCTATAATAAGAAAAAAAAATAGATTTTATATTATTTATTTTTTTAGAGAACTAGACTAGCATCCATTGGGGGATCTACCATAAGAAATTTCGTAATGAACATGCTTAAGTTTGTTATATCAAATAGAGTCGGAGTGGCATTTAACTGGGCGGATAGTGCCCCGAAATAACCAGACCAACCTAGGAAGCATTCGTTTAAGGAGACATTGACATGCAAAGCACTGAATGGTAATTTCAAATACATTTCACTAAACCGCACTTGCTAAAGGTTCCCCCAAACCAACGCGGGATGCGGGAACGGGACGGGAGCGGGACGAATTTGGACACAAAATATTCCTCATGGATATAGGGGTATTGTTTTGTGATGCGGGACCTATTTCTACAGCGGGATATATGTATGTATTCACATCGCGTTGGTGTAAATATATTCATATCCCGCTGTAGAAATAGGTTCTGCATCCGTTTCGCCCCCCCCCGTTCCCGCATCCCGCGTTGGTTTGGGCGTATCTTTAATCTACCCTAACAATAAATTTATTATGCAAAAAAACACTAAGATCAGCTGTACTTTTTAGTGACTTTGGGTTTTCTTTTTTTTACAGAAGCGGTCAAAATTTCATTTCAAGGTAAGGACCAGGTGCAGGGAGTTGCATTTGTCGGAGAACTCACAGACAAAGCTATCCGACAGGCATACCAAGATTGGCTTAAACTGTCCAAACAGCGATACAATAATGCCAAAACGTGAAAGACTTTATTATTATGTTTGATTCTAGAATTTTTTAAAGTTTCAACTGTTTTATATGTTCCATACAGTTTTTGTTGTGTTTTTTATTACTTTTATTAGAGTGCAGTGTTAAGTGTTACCAGTTGCGTCCTTTTGATTTGAGAATTTGTTATTTTATTTATTTAATAATTTTTTTTTTTTTTTTTAGATTTAGTAAGCCTAAACGAATCTATTACCTAATACATATACCTATATTATACATACAGAATAAACGTTTTTCGTATACGTCAATATTTGATTTATTTCATATGGCTTTTTTTAACGTGTTTAGTAAACGTTACAGTTTAGTATATTATATACCAAGTTATAGGGTTTATTAGAAACCGCTTTTTAATTGTTCATTTTATATTATAAATAAACGTATACTTTCAAGGTCTAAAAATTGGATAGTACTGCAATATTAATACACCTATATTAGGCGGACATTTTAACCTATATTAAAGGTTAGAAATAAACTAAAAATATACTAGTGGTATATACGAAATTAAACGTTTATTAGACGATTCTGTGTTGCTTGGGATACAATTGTTTGTAAGCTACCTATTAATTTTTTTGTACATCAAGCAATACTTTTAGAAAAAATAGTGCAACTGTGTGTATGCCATAGAAATTTAATTTCTTATGAAGTTATAAATTAACATTGTAATTGTACATAAAAAGATCCTGTATATTTAGTAATACTGTACTCTGTAAAATAATATAGGAATTTATTTTATCACATTTCAGTATTTCGGCAAAGCTTTTAGGTTTTCTTTTCGCCAGGAATTATTTTCGGCGTCGTTGAATGTCAAGGATGAAAAAAGGTTTCCCCTTAAGAGATTTTTATCGACTTTTTAACTCTACTAATTCATCTTTTTTAGCTCTACTACAATATTGTAGTCTTTTTTGTATAGCATTCCTTTATTCTTCATTTGATAAATAACATCTGATTTTAAATCCAAAATTTACAAAATCACGCTAAAGATTTAAATTTTATAGGTTAGGTTTACCATTGGCTTTCTAAGAGCTTTTCATTATTCAGATTTACACTGTGGCCAAGTTTTGTCTTTCGACAAAATTATGAAATCTAGATTGAGTCTAGCATTACACTTAAGCAGGTGAAACAACAAACGCAAATTCATTTGCGATATTTATCGATTGCGAGATTTTTCAGTTGAGACTGGAAAATTGACCCCCTGAACTTACAACTACCACGATAATCTTTTTCGAATCTCAAGGATCTT
>JAHBCN010019614.1:0-15766 GCA_019359885.1 Listronotus oregonensis
CTCTTATTTAAATTTTTTGAGCTGCTAATTTAACTTTCTTTTTTTCTCTTCCCCTTTTTGCAAGTGACAATTCTATTGAGTGCTAATTGGTACCTTTAAACCTAATAGAATTTTCAAATATTTCTCCAAATTAATTAAAAAATTATATTTCTTCGAGTTTCCCCAATTTAAACCTAAATTTGGGGGCGAATGCGCGGATTTTTTCAAAAAATACATATTTAAACCTGACTAATAAAACAGCTGATTAGGTTTTAAAAACTTGCTGGAGGACAAAAAACCAAAAAAAAAAAATTTTTAATCTGCCTGTGCATTTTTTTTAAAGTTTTTTTTTCTTTTTTCAAGTAGTTTAAAGTGACTTTTAAGTATATTTATATTATTTGAGACTCTTAGTGGGGGTTTAAAAGGAAATTAATCATGGCGATTTTTTTAAAATTACAAGCTGTAAATGCGGATGCCGCAAATCAATACAGACAAAAGCTCTTTTCTCAAATTATAATAGTCACTTATAAAAAGGGGGGGTTTCCCCAAAATTTCAATCTATAAAAAATGTTTAAAAAAAGGTACTAGTCAAAGTTTAAAAAAGTTGTTAAAAATTTTAATTTTAAAATTAAAAATAGTCTTGACCATATCGATGGCCTAGCGTGCAAATGTGTTAAGTCTAATTTGCTTTTTCCCAATAATTGAAATTTAAACTTTGAGGTCTTATTAAAATTAGGTTTTTTGATTAAACCGGGAATAATTGTTGGGCATATTTTGAGATCTTTTGGGCCCCTTTTTTAAGTTATGAAGAGTTTAAAAAATCAAATTTTTTAAAAAAATAATAATATTAAAAAAAATTGTTATTTTTTACTTAGCACCCTTTTAAAAAAAAAATTTTGTTTTAAAAATTAAAACCCCCAAATTAAAAAAAATAATATTTTTATTGAAGCAAAAAAAAAAAATAATAATCTATCAAAAAAAAAGTAAAAAAAAAAAAATTTTTTATAAGATCTTAAAAATTATAGTCTAATCAGAGAAGTCAAATCTTCATTTCGACTTGGAATATTGTTAGATGATACAGGAATGTCGTCTATAAACTGAGTGTATTCAGGGGAATTACTTTGATTTTTAGATTTCCCCAAATTTTTTTCTTTTTATGTGAACCTGGTAGTCTTGTCATATACTTTTGGTTTAACTCAACGTTTATGCTCTTTTTTTTTCTTCCAGCTTTCCCCCCTTGCAACTTACCCCCAATTTTTCCCCAAAATTTTCTTGAGATAAACTGTATTTATACTGTTTTAAAAAAAGGTTTTTTTTCCTTTTCAAACCCCAAACTTAATTTTAAACCCCAATTTTTTTTTTTTTTGTTTGATGGTTTTTTAAAAAAAAGAACTATTTCCAAGGCTTTGTAAATCGAAAAAATCTTTTTTAAGTTCTCTACAATTTTTTTTTTGGTCTTATTCTAGAGGCCGAAACAGCAAACACCACTCACGGGTCGAGTAAATTTTTTTATGACTTTAAAAGCGCGTTAAACCCCGTTGCATGCATTGAGTCCCCCTTCAAAAGGGGAATTTCCCCGCTCCATAAATTTCAGGTCAAAATTTTTTCAGATGGTTAATGTTACTTACTGCGTATAACATTGCTGCGGCAATTTTTTTATTCCTTTTTTGGCCGCTACAAGTGTCTGAAAATGATCAACGGGGAAAAACTTTTGGGGTAAAGCTTTTGAAATTTTAGGAGGCAAGTACCTACCCCCCTTATTACCCTTATTACCATGGGTTTCCCCCAGATGAAACAATAACCATCGACTTAGCAGCATCATAAATTGAAGGGGTTGTAAAATTGAGTTTTTCCCCTAAAAAAAATTTGCCTCATGTGGAAAAAGGTAGTATCCCTTGGGGGTAAAAAAATAATTAAAAAGGAAAGTTTTCCATTTCCTTTTAAACTCTCTTTTTATTTTTGGATTTCATAGTCATTGATTCTTGTTCTCTCTTTTTGGGGCTTTTTTTTTCTTTATTTGGGTTTTTTTTTTTGTGGCCTGATGGTATGCATTGCATTGTGAGCACTGACCTTTTTTTGGGAAAATGAAAAGCCAATGTGGGGCAAACTCGGGGAAAATTTTTTTTTATACACAAAAAAAGGGGTTTTTTTTCAAAAATCGCTTTTGTACAGCCTGTACATGATTGAAATGTTTAATTTGGGGACACATAAAGTTTTTTTTGAGTCTTTTCAAAAAAGTGAACTCTACTTTGGGGAAAAGAGTCTATATGTTGCTGAACCAACTTTTTTTCTCCTCTGATGTTCCCCTTTGGGGGAGGGGGTTTTTCCCTTTTTAAAAAAGTATACAAACCGGGATCGAACTGGTTTTTTTGGCACAATTTTCTAAAAATTCTTTTGAAATTGAAAATGGTGAAAAAAAAATTTCGGCAAATTTTGGGGGTTTTCTTTTCCATTTTAAAAAAGGAAAAAAAAAAACTCTAGACGTTTGCCTTTTTTTTGTTTTAGGACTTTTTTTCTTTTTAGATACAGTGACATTGTGTAAAAGGCTTGACAAGAAATTTTTTTTTTTTGGGGTCACCCCAAAAAAAAATTCCCCTTTTAAAAATTTTTTATTTCTTTGTTCTTCTGTTTTTTTTGCTGGCTTTTTAAAACCATGGGGTTTCAAATTTAAATCCTTTGGGGTTTTTTTTTTTACCTTTTCCCTTCTAATGTCCTTTTTTTCCCTTTGTCTCAGTTTTTTTTTTTGTTTCCATTTCTTTGTTCCCCTTTTTTCTTCTTTTTTTTATCTGCTTTTTATCTTTCTTTTTTTTTTTCATCCTGGTGTTTTACTTAACCCTTTTTTCCCCTTCCTTTTTTGTTGGGGTTTCTTTTCCCCCTCTTCACTGCTTAATGAACTTTCCGGTTCTTGGGCTTAAAAAATTTAAAAAGGGTGTGTTCATCTTCAATGTAGCGGGGGAAAAAGTTGCGGTTGGTTTTTTGATACTCTTGGTCATTTCGAATTTGAGAAAAGTCTGTTTTCTTCAAGGACAGTTTGTGCGTATGTTCTTGCTTAATGCCCCTTTTTCCCTTCCCCCCCCTTCTGATATTAAAACCCCCAAAATTTTTTTAAACATGAAATTAATTTTTTAAAATTAAAATTTTAAAAAAAATCAGTTTAAAATAAAAAAACTTTTTTGGGGAAAAAGTCTAATAAAAATATCGAGATAATTTAAAAAAAATCTTACCCAACTGGATACATTCTCCCTAGTGGGGTGTCATTACTCCTGTCGTTTTGCTTTTTTTTACAATATCCGGAAATATTAGGTCTAAAATAGTTCCCCAAAAAAATTTTTAATCTTAGTAGATAAAGCCCTTTTTAAAAAGGAATTAAAATTTTAAAACGTGTTTTAAAAATAAGGTTTAAAAAATAATGGTAATATGACCTTACCCATGGAAAAACCCTCTTCGCCTGACAAATTTTTTTAAGAACCACTTTTTCCCGGCACAATTACGATATCAGATAAAATATTTATTTTAGGAATCGGTTTTTTTTCGGCTTCAAAAAAATACAAATTAAAAACATAATAGCGTTTTTTTAAAACCCTAATAATGTTCTTAAACTAACAACACAACTACAACTACTACTACGAACTCCGACTAAAACATTAATTTTTATTTTTTTCACTTCCCCGGGGCTCCATTGAACTTAAAAAGCTTTTTTAATATTCGTATGGTTCTGGAACTCATTATCACTAATTTAACTGCTAATAATCAAGACCACGATCCTTCTAAATTTTTTTAAAGGAAATTTTTAAAACCCAAACTAACCTCATTTTTAAAATTTATTTAAAGTAGCACAAATGTGCTAAGTAATGCACTTATACCAATTATAAAAGTTTCACGAGTTTGAGTTAGTAGTCCCTTTTTAAAATTTTTAAACATAAGTTGAAAAAATCGAAAAGCAAAAACTTTTTTTTTTTAAAGAGGGTTTAGATGAAATAAATAAGGTTTTTTTTTGCCCCGTGTTTGTAAAATAATAATGTCTTGGGGGGTTTAAAATTCGAAAAAACACTTTTTTTTTAAAATTTGGGGCCCTTGCCTTTTTTAGGAAACGATATTTTTATAGGCAATATATTTAAAATGCATTTGTTTATGTGTAAAAAGTAACAAAAAAAAAATGGTTTCATCCGGTGAAGATGGGTGAAGAACGATCTCTCTTCAGCTCCTCTGAAACTATTTCATCTAAAAGTGATACATCTCCTCGTGTAGCCAGAAGTGTTATTGGAACAGGGCCCAAAGGATTCGGAATTTCTGACGTATTACACCTATAACTCTTTCTACATGTATCCTTACATGGGCTAGTGACCTGGTTTCTTCCAAATCTACAGGATCCAATTGATTTTTTCCTCAGGTGAATGCTGGAATTTTCACATGCGCTCCAAATAATTCAACAAATTTCTTTATTAAAAACCCCCTATCTGCCATAACAACATCTCCAGGGCACAGTTTACCTAAAAATTCGGAATTTTGTGTTATGCACTTGTCTGAGACTCTACCACCCCAGCCCTCACTTATAAATAAAATGGAGCCCTGAGGTGTAATGCCAATTAAATATTTAATCGTTTCCGAGTGTTGCTGATAGGAGGTTTGATGGAGTTTCACATTTGATTTCAAAACAATCTATTATTATTGGGTTTATCTTAAAATGAGTCCTTAAAACACTGTGGCATTGTCTTTAACACGTTGAAGGACACCCGCGGCATATGACGTGAGGGGCGTATTGCAGAAACGGGCACGAGAAAATCAGGCCTCAATAAGACACTTTGATATCTTCAATAAGTGCTGCTATTTTTCCTTAAATCAAAAAAACTTATGCGTCATAAACCAGACTGTGCTTAATACGTCACTGACGGCAAATGCCGCAGGTTTTTATTTAGGATAAGCCCAATTTATCAAAACTTCAGTTACAACCAAAACTTTATTACAACAAAGTCTTTTTTACTATTAAACGTTTTTACGATAAAACTTATATTATAGGGAGAATCCAAAGCTAAAAACTAAAAATAATTTGACATAGTTGTGACAGCACGTGCCGACATATAGTGGAGGATTTCCACAACGATTACATTGCCAAGTTGTTTCTTTTCGTTTGTTCTCTATTGAACATTGTCTGCACCTCTTGTAAAATTTACCCTTACGTTATGAGTTTTCTGGAACAGGAATCACCTCAAGAATGTGATGATTCTTGTCATCTCGCCTAGATGCTCTCTTCTTGGTTTTCGTAGGCACTGCCGCTACAAATTCCCTGCCGTCCACCTTTCCTCCTATTCCCAGTAGTTCTCTAATCACACTTTTCCTGAATTTTGCAAATGACGGTTTTTTTCTAACTTATATTTATAGATATAAAATGCATTCCACAAAGCAACGTCAAGAAAGTGAAATATCACTTTCTTATACCATCTAACAGTCTTGTTAGGGCAGGAATAATAACTGATCATTTGATCTGATCTGTCTATTCCAGACATATGGTTATTATATTGTACTTCTTCTAGTGGTTTTGTAATCTTCTTTCCGTATCTATTTTCAGTTTCAATCATATGTGGGACGTAGGCAGTTGTAATGGTTAAAACTTTACGGTTTGTTTTTTTCTCCCACTTTGAGATTTGTTAAAATAATTCCCTTTGAACGACGGGGGGCCGAAGAATATGGAAAACAGGCCCAACAAAATTTAAAATTGTTAAGTTTTTTGCTTTAAGGTTAACCTTCGTTGGGAGTTTTTTTGCCCCGACCCCTTTGTTTTAACTTCTTAACGTTCCAGGGTTGAAAAAGTTAAAACTTTTGGATTTCAAAAAAAAATTAAAAAAATTTTGTTTGGAATTAAAAAAAAGATTTACGGGGCCCAAATCTCTCGTTTCTTCTCTTTGGTCTATTTTAAAGACATAAAGACTCACCATATTGTTCGTTTTTTCTAGCAGTAACTTCATAATATCTTGGGTCCATATTAGTTCAAATATCTGAATAGGTGTCAGGTGGACAACATTTTGCCTAACACCAGCTTTGGAGCTGTCAAACATAAGATTAACCGGATGGTTTATCGTAGATTCCCAGACTAAATTCCTCTCTGCAGACGTCTGACCTAAAAAAATATGTCTTACCGAAACTATGAATAACGGAAGGTAAAAGAGGTATTTTACCTTCTTCTATATCCTCCTGATCACCGCCTGAGTCTGTTCTAATCTCCACCTGATTCGGCAGGCTTGTTTTTATTCTTTTTCTATCATTAGGATTTGAAGTCGATGCTAGAAAAATGGTAAAACGTAATCAAATTTCAGTACACACTATTAGAATTATTAAATTTGAGTAAGTTTTCAGATTACCTATCATTACCTGCAAGCGTCTGTCAATAGAACTTTCAAAAGAGAATATTATATGGTATACTTACATTGACCTCTTTGATCGTTTGTATTTTCGAGTTCACTATCACTTGAACTTTCGTTTATTTCACTACTATTGGCTTCGAAGTCCCAATCATCATCCGTGCTATATGGATCATGTTCTAAAGATATTTCATCAGAATCACATTCTTCGTAAAATTTTAGAAGTCGTTGTCTCTCTTTTTCGTCCATTTTCCTTTTAAAATAGGCATAAACGTGTGCTTAACTGACCGCGGTCGTCGTTAAACTAGTATTACCCGAAACCAGAAAACTTTTTGTACTATTCATTCTAAATATATAGAAGTAGGTTTCTAGAATGTCAGTATACACTCAATGCATGTAAAATCGACGGCATTTAACGCTAGCTGCGAGTTAAGAGCCATAAAGCAAATGCGTTATATCACGTCAGTGCCCACCCAAGCACTTTACGCTTTGCGGCATATGCCGCTAGTGCCGATATATTAACCTAGGCAAAAAACAAGTGTCCTTCAACTTGTTAATAATGCAGATCTCTCCGGCCATATAATTACACTTTTAAACCTTAAATCCATGATATGTACAATATTTTTAAAATAGATAGAGGCTTTTTGTCGTATGTATTGTAACGGTTTAATTTTGTCGATGCTATGTTATGGTGAATGCGCTGGTAAATAGGTAAATGGTCTACAGCATTAAATTATTTTTTTTTAAATATTCGAGCTAATCTATCTTGGATGCGCTGACGAGTGGTTGGTCCGATTTTTATTTTCAACTGCTGCAGCCGGCCTGGGCCATTTTGCATGGCGGCCGCTGGTGAAACAACATTGGTTTAATATTTTTACTGCGAATATCGTGGTCATCCGTATGGGATTTTTAATTTAAACCATCCATATCTTTGCAAAGGCTCCAGTTTTGTTGTTGTGTGAATATTTTTGAAAATTAATGGTGAAATTTGCAAAGATAGTCTCTGAAAATCAGGATTATTAGATTTTATTCAAGCCGCCCACTTCGAGGCCACATGTTAACCTAAGTAAGTTTAATTAATTTCTTTTTTTTTATCTGTTAAGCACTCATATTGATTGGTTTTTACTAATATTACTTTTTGATTACTCTAATATTCCTACGTTTTATCGCATAATTTTTGAATGTTGGGAAAGTATTCTGAAATAAGGGCTATTATTCTCAATACAGTTTGTGTTTTTTTTCTCAGACGAAGGCAACTTATAACACTTTATTTTAGTTATTTTAAAATCTTACAGGCACTGGCTTTAGTTTTACATTGTGGAAATATAAATTTGGTCGTCTGGCCTTTTTATAATAGTTTTTTTTCTTTAATGTTATAAATATCTTTTTTTGGGGAATTTCTTAATCAGTTTTTGGGTTAATTGGCAGTTGATAATTAGTTTTTCTCTTGATTGTCTGTTTTAAAGCCTGTAATTTTTTTTAATTTTAAGATGTATCATTATTGTTCCGTACTTTCTTTGCTAAGTAAGCTTAAGTTAAGAATACATAAAGATAACTTTAAAACTGTTGAAATTGTGTTAATTTATTTCCAAGTAAAATGACATAAGCTAAAAAAACATATATAAAAATTTGTTTTTTTTTAGCTTAAAAACAAAATAATTTAAAAATTCTAATATACTAATACAGGGGTCAAATATTCTTTATTTAGTGAGTTAACTTATTTGACCGTACAAAGTCATTTTTAAAAAACAATTAATTTTATTAAAATACAAAAATTATGAAATACAAAGGTATAATTAAAGTTTACAACTAACTGTAAATGACAACAAGTGACTTCAACTGACTAACTGCTCTTCGTAAAAAATGAATAATATATCTTGCTAAGATGACATCGGATCTGCATAGTCAGCATATTCTAGGGTTGAGCGGTGAGATAACTCCTCCCCCATTAGATTGAACTACACTGTGTTTAGGGGTAGTTCAATGCATGGACTGCTGGCTTCTGTTGTGGTAGTTTTTCTTAACAGGCATCTCATTCGGCTACTGTTTTGATGTAACCAATATCCTCCAATTGAAATCAATATAGCATAGATCAATATGGTCCAGATGCTGGGTATTTTTGAGACTCTTCTTGTAATTCACATTTTATTTCTAATATTTCTTGTATAGGAAGTATCAATAACCATTTATTGGAATCATCTAATTGGTTTACAACAGGGTGTGTTATGGTGACGTCAATCTGTTGACAGGTGGTGGTGCTCTGTGGATTTTGTAACAGCTGTACTTCGCATGGACTATTTTTTCCTACTTCTTTTAAGTCTTCTTTACTGCAGATGTATGAGGCTGGCAAAATTTCTTTGCAGGGGGTTCCTCGATGTGTATAGTGCAATTGATTTTTAATTAAATATTTATCGCGGGGAATGACAACCTTAAACAGACTCTGATGTATTACTGGTACCAGAATATAAATGATAATATTCAAATATTCTTAAATTTGTGATTGGTACTCTTAATAAATATGTTATTTTATTATTTAAGATGTAACAGTCGACGTTGATAATTTTTTCAAAAATAAAAATATTTTCTAAGTTTGGTGTTAAAGGCAACTGGTTATTACCTATATTATTTTCTAAATTTTTAAGTTCTCTTAAAAGATCGTTAAATGTTATTATACTTGGGTGCATAATTTTTAATTTGGAAAAGGTCATTGAACTTTCAATGTCTTGTAATATTGAATCGATAATTTCATACAAATTAATAATTTGATTTAAAATGTCTTTTATAAAATGCATATTTTCTCTGTAAGTAGTACTTTGTACTATTACACTTATTTGATTTATTTTATTTTCAATGGTTTTTTCATTTTTATTAATTTGTTCGATAGTAAGCTTAAATTTGTCAATGACTTTTTCGAAATCGAGTTTTGGTTCTGAATATTACTAGCTAATTTATTTTGGTTCTCTTCTAAATTTTGTATTAGTTTTTCATAGCGTTCGCCATCTGACGCATCTAGATTTCCCGTTACAGCTTTAAATACTGAGCCTACCATATTTAATAATCCTCTTTTGGTTCTTTGGGGATGGGGTATTATTTCTTTAATTTTATTTTCTACTCTGGTTTGTGTAAGATTTAATATTTTTAAATAATTAGATGCCTCAGCAAAATATTCTTTATGCGTAACTAATGAGTTCGTTATATTTATTGATTTAAAATATAGTTTATTGATTTCTATAATGATTGGGTTTAAGTCATGATAGTGAATTAAAGTATGAGTGTATTCTATTAATTTTGCCTGTCCTAATTTTATTGGTAAAATCCCTGGGTTGTGATCTAGTGGTTTAATTGTTATTTTATCTCCGTCTCCGATAACGGCAGCAATCAGCCTGAAATACAATATTTTATGTTAGTCAAAACTGTAAGTTTGTCTTAGTGGGCGTTTGAGATTGTCCATGTGAACTTTGCCTTGAGTATTTGTTGTTATTGTTTTACGATTTTTATTTACGGATTGAATTTCTGTAGGTTTAGAAAACTTATCTGAGAGTTTTGTCTTACATGTTTTTTAACGTAAACCTTTGATTAGGTTGGAATATTTCTGGGCTATCTCGTTTTTCATTTATTTTTGAGATTACCTTTTGTTTATTTTCGACAATTTTTTGATTAATTGTTGTGTACAATATTTTTGATTTTTCTTTATGCGCATGGACGTAATCGTTTAAAAGTATTTGATCTAGTTTTATATCAAAGGGGTCATTGGCAGAAAGGTGACCATTTATTACATCAATTGGTTTTAAACTAGTTACAGAATGAACTGAATGATTGTATGCTAGTATTGCATAAATCATTTTTTGTGTAATTGGTGTTTTGGCAAAATTTTGATTATTAAGCAAACGTATATGTTCGGCTAAAGTGGAATGAAGTCTTTCGATTGAACCGTTCGATTGAGGGTGGTTTGGTGAGCAAAAATGAATTTTAATTTTATGTAAATTTAAGAATTCTGTTACTACAGGTATTTTGAAACTCAGTCCCGTTATCTACAGTAATTTGTTTAGGTACACTATGGTGGGAGAAATATAATAACAATTTATCAACAATTTCGGTAGCTGCAAGAGATTGAATTGCATATGCTTGTGCATATTTGGAAAAAGTGTCTATTATTGTTAAAAATTTAGTTTGTTCAAGAGTATAAGTATCTAGATGTATAATCTCGAAGGGTTTTGATGCTGTTGGTGTATAATTCATTTCCATATTTAAAGGGTGTCGTTCGTATTTACTTTTCTGGCAAATTTCGCAGTTGTTTATATAAGTTTGAATCGATTTTTTTAAATTTGGCCAATAATATTTTTGTTTAATTTGTTCTAAGGTTTCGTCAATTCCGCGGTGATTGGTTTTGGACTCATCATACTTTTGAATTACTTCTGAAATATCATTTTTAAGACATCGCGTTAATTTTAAAGAAGGCCATTTAAAAGTTTTTCGAATTACTTCGCAAAATGGTTCATAAATTTCGGGGTTTTCGAAATATAGGTGATATTGTTTATCTGGGATTATTAGTTCTTTTACAAATTTTAAAATATTTTCATCGAAATTATTTTGTGAAATTTGAACATTGATTCTGCGTTTCTTTTCGAATAATATTGTCATTTTTGGTTTTGCTGGAGAGTGTAGTACAGAGGAAATAAATATTTGATTCGCTCCGTAATTGACAGGTATATCTGATATACAAATGCCTACTATTGGATCCTCGCTTTCATTTGTGTGTACAGTGACATTGTCATCTACCTGTTCGCGGTCAGCTGATTGGTTTGTTTCATCAGGATTGCTATCAACGGGTTCGTTGGCATCCACTTGTGCAACAGTAGAAATTTGATCCAATTTTTCATTTTCTTCTAGGTTTTCTCGTTCTAATTCTTTATTAAATTGATCGATGTAGTCTTTTAATGGGAAATTTTCTCTTGTCTCTTTTACATGTAATTCAATGCGCGATAATGCGTCGGCGTTTGTATTAAGTTTTCCTTTCTTGTAAATAATATTATAATCATATTCGTCGAGTTTAATGCGCCATCTTAATAATTTAGAACTTGGATCTTTTAAGGAGAATAACCACTGTAATGGTTTATGATCAGTAATTAGGTTAATTTTTCTTCCAAAAATATAGGGCCTAAAATATTTGGTAGCCCACACAATCGCTAACAGTTCCTTCTCAATCGTTGAATAGTGCCTTTCAGAATCGTTCAGTGTCCTTGATGCGTATGCCACCGGCAGGTCTTGTCCTATTGTGCCTTGTGATAGCACAGCTCCAATAGCTACATTGCTAGCATCAGTTGTTAAGTTAAACGGCTTAGAAAAATCAGGATACTGTAGTATTGGCTCGTTAACTAAAAGATCTTTACATTTTTCAAAACATTCGATAAATTCTTGGTTAGGCTCTATAGTTGCTCCTTTTTTTTAGACATTTTGTAAGTGGCTTTGTTATTTTCAAGAAGTCCTTTATGAATCTTCTATAGTATCTCAAAAGTCCTAAAAATCCTTTAATCTGTTTTGTTGTTTTTGGAATTGGATACTTTTTTATGGCTGTAAATTTTTCTGGATTCGGTTTGACACCATCAGATGTTACTATGTGTCCAAGGTAAGCTACTTCTTTTCTTAGGAATTCCGACTTATCTAGCTGGATCTTAAAGTTAGATTCCCCAGCCGTTGGAAAACTTCTTTTAGTTTTTCCCAGATGTTCCTGTAGTGAGGTGGAATAAACTATAATATCGTCTAAATATACGAGACATTTTTCATTTTGAATTCCTCGAAGTATATTATCCATAACTCTCTGGAACGTTGCAGGAGCATTCTTTAGACCGAATGGCATCCTGAGAAATTCATAGTGACCATTTTCGGTACTAAATGCTGTTTTTTCTATGTCGTCCTCATGCATTTGGATTTGGTGAAATCCACTTGCCAGATCTAAGGTTGTGAAGTATTGGCATTTTCCCAATTTGTCTAGTAAGTCTGTAATGTTAGGCAATGGATACCTATCATCTAGGGTTTTGAATTTACACCCTAAAGTCGCAAACAACCCTCCATTTTTCACCCCCGAAGCATCAGCTTTCTTTGGGACAACCCAAATTGGTGAGCTCCAAGGTGAACAGCTGTTTCGTATAATTTTTGGTCCAACATTTTTTTTATTTGCTTTTCTACTTCTTGTTTATGTATAAAGGGTAACGATATGATTTTGAGTAAATGGGGTTTTCCCGGTAGTTTTTATCCTATGTTTTATTTTACTGGTAAAAGTTAAGAGTCTTTTTCATTATAAAATATGTCAGAATATTCGTTAATTAGTTTTAAAATTTTATTTTTTTCTTCATCGTTAAGATGGTCAGTTCGAAATTGGGAAAAATCTAATTTTGGCAAATCAGAACAGTCATTAAAATTATTTAATTCAATTTCTAACATTTCTTTTTCATTAAAATTTTCTACGGCAATGGGTTCTGAAAAATCTAACGTAATAGGTTCGCAAGTGTTATTTAAGATAGTTGTTAAAGCAAATCCGTTTCTAGCAACTGATAAGCATTCTGGTATCTCACAATTATGAAATTTTTGATGTGGTATAATTATTTCACCGTTTTTACTGAGGTTTTTATTTTTATAACTTGCTGAACACGAGGTGGAATTGTAATACAATTTATTTCGCGTTGAGATTCTTGAAAAAGTAATTTAATACGGGTATAAGGTGTTATTAAATATCCTTTACCAAAGTCAACATTATCTTGTAATATTTTAAGATTATCTAATCCTATGAGACCGTCAAATATGTTATGAAATTTGAATAAATAAAATTTTAAATTTTTATTTTGAGGTAATCTAAAAATTTTTGATGAAGGTATTAGGGCACTGTATTGATGTGCAGATTTTAGAAACACTGTTGATACTATAAAAGGATCATCGATTATTCGATCGGGGTAAAATTTTCTTGCAATATTTGGATCAATAAATGAACGAGTTGATCCCGAATCAATTAATAATTTTATATTGGTTTCTGGAAAAATAATATATGACAGTTCGCTATTGTTAGACATATTAAGAGAAATTCAAGCCGGTGCTAAATTTCTTTGTTTTCTTGAGTCACTTCTGAAAAATTTTCATAATTTTCTGTTTGTTCGTTATTTAAATTTGGTTGACTTAGGTCATGGTCGGGTATATATGTATTATTATCAGGTTGTATATTAGGGTCAAAATACTCGTTATTTTCGTAGCAATAATGGTTGTCTACGTCATAGTAGTTATCGGCGTATACAGGTTGTTCTGTTTGTGTATCGGTATTATAAAGTTTTTCGAAAACAAATTTTGGTGGATTATAGTTTTGATTTGATGTGCTAGGTAATGGTTTAAATTTTGAAGTCGATACACCTGACATTGGTGTAGGTTTATTTTCCGGTGTTTGCTGATTTGGTCTAAAAACGTTTGTTCTATTTCCTGGTTTATTAAACACTTGAGAGTTAGTAAAGTATTTAGGAGGTGGCCTATTAAAATTTGGCCTAATATTTATGGTTGTAAGGGAAAACTAGGTCTAAAAGCATTATGAGGCGTTTGATTATTAAAATTAAAATTTGGCCTCATTATATTTGGCTGATATGGTTGAACATGATTATTTTGTTGAACTGGTCTAAAATTATTATTATTTTTTGGCATAGTAAAATTTTGAGATTTTGTTTGGTTTTGAAAGTAATGCACATTATATTCTTGTGTTACAAATTGTAATGCTTGTGTTAAACAATTAGGACGCATGCACCGTATTGTAGTGCCAAGAGGGTCTTTTAGTCCCGATAAAAAGGTTTTAAGAGCAAGATCATTATAAAGTGTTCTTTTTAAATTTCTTGCTGTCGCATCATTTTCATGCGAATCAATATATGAACACAATAAATTTAGAATATGTAGAACCCTATCATAAAATTGGCTAGGTTTTTCATTAGGCGATTGCCTCATCATTACCAAATCTCGATTTAAACAAGCTTCATCCCTCTGATCAGCAAAATTACGTCTAAGGGTATCTTTAAGTGCTTCTCACGTATCTACATTTTGAATATTTATAACAATTTTTGCTAGACCACTAAGTTTGCTGATAAGTGAGTTAATTAAATAAATATTTTGCAAATCTGCAGGACCTTTTGTCCTATCATAAAAAGAATCAATAATTGTTTGACAAATAGCTAAATATCGATTTAAATCATTAGGATTTCCGTCAAAAGTAGGTACACAATTAAGGTACTCAGATTTAAATTGTGCCATTTCGTTTTCAAATAAAGTATCTAGTATTTGATTATTAAAATTAAGAATATTATTTTCGTTTAAATTTATTGTTTCCAAATTATTTTGAGAAACAGAGTCAGTTGAAAGTGTCTTTTCTAAGGTTAATTGTTCTAAATCGGCAATGAGATTATCAATTGACATTTATTCATCAATTACACTTACATTAAAGCTATGAGGGCTTCTTTGGTCATTCCGTCTATAAGGGCAAAGCTTTGGTTCGGCGATTGTAGTCCTTCCCAAATTTTTGGTCCTTGCGAAAATAGGCAATGCTGGTCCTATCTTCCGATGATCAGCTGATAAATGGTAATCCACAGTTCTTTGATAGATTGGTAATTTTCGATGTTCAGAAAATCCACTCTGCTTCAAGCACCACCACCAACTTCACAACACTTGGTTCTTTTCGGTTAATTCGTTGAAACGAAAAAATCCAACACGATCGATTCGTATCGATTCCCGAAATTCCGATCCGACTGCGCCAGTTAACTTATTTGACCGTACAAAGTCCTTTTTAAAAAACAATTTATTTTATTAAAATACAAAAATTATGAAATACAAAGGTATAATTAAAGTTTACAACTAACTGTAAATGACAACAAGTGACTTCAACTGACTAACTGCTCTTCGTTAAAAATGAATAATATATCTTGCTAAGATGACATCGGATCTGCATAGTCAGCATATTCTAGGGTTGAGCGGTGAGATAACTAGTGTAAAAGAAATACTTGATGAGTATTTATTTATTACTTATGTAATAATACCTAAAATAATTCAGATTTGTTTTCTTGGCTAATTTCTCAAAACAATGTTTTTTAATTATGTCCCTTTTCAGCCGATGTGTCGATATATAAAGCTACTACGTTGCTTTATACTAAATTCTTTTTGTACCATTTTTTTTTATATTTGATTAGCCATGTATAAATTTCAAACTTTGGTTGTTTTAAACTGTGCCGTGCTTGGCAAGGAATGTCGGTCTATTGACTGTAAATTCTAATGTTAATTTTTTTGTAAATTTCTAATGCTTTAAGGTTTAATTAATATTGATTATTATGCTCTTGTAATAAGTGTAGGGATGTTTTGTGTATATCGATTATCGATATGAGTGATATTGATTTATTAATTCTAGTAACTTGAAGTTT
>JAHBCN010019615.1:0-16060 GCA_019359885.1 Listronotus oregonensis
TATCACCATTTTTTTCCTTCAAGTTAAAATCTGCAACTGGAATATTAAAATCACTTAAATTCGCATGGGGTTTCTGATACAGATATATTTTTGGGGCATTTTATTTTCTTAGTAAGACCATTTACTTTAATATCTTGATAATTAAAATCTTGATTTATAATTTCAGAGTTTAATGTTTTAGCCTTTTCTAAAGCGTGATTCCCACTCATCAATTCTTTAATATATGATGCTGCAGGTTTCGGCGTTAAATCGGTCCGTAAAAAACCAAAGTTATTTTCTCGGCTGTTGGGGTTATTTCCATCATTAATAAAGTCATACCACCAAACACCTTTGATGTAGTCTCTATTCATTGCCATAGAGGTAAAGGATAAAATGATATTGCCAGCGGTAGCTTCATTAAATCCACGCTTTCCATTAAATGATGAAAATCCAACTTCTGTGATATAGAGTGGAACTTCAGAATTGGTCATCTTTCTCAATAAAGACTCAAAATCATCAATCATCTTGAAAGAGTTTTCAGGATCATCCAAGCTTCTATTTCTCATTACATAAGAATATGGGTGTAACGAAATACCATCCGCATAATTTAATATACCTAAGTGGACTAGTTCAAGCATCCAATACTGATCATATATAGATAATGGATTAATAGAACCTACCAATATTTTTGCAGATGGATCTGCTTGCCTGATCTTTTTGGAAACTTTTAAAACCAATTCCAAATAGACTTTATTATCCGGCTTTTTTATCTTTTTGGGAACACCAGTCCCTGCTATCCATTCATTCCAAATTTCATAATATTTTATCTTCCCTTTATATCTTGTAGCAATCCAATATGCATAATCAGCGAATGCATCAATTTGTTGCTCAGTTACAGGATACCCTCTATCTGTATAGTTTTTATTTCCGTATGCAAGAATAAGTAAGGGGGAAATATCATTTTTTCCTGACTCTACAATGGCTTTATCAACGGCACTTAGTCTATCAGGAATATTATACTTTCCTTTTTCCTGCTCAACACTTGCCCATGACAATTCTTCTCTAAACGAATTGAATCCATTATCTTTTGCCAATTTCAGGTAGTGTTCAGGTTCTTTACTGTAATCACGCAAGTGCATGCCAATGCCCAACTCAAAAGCATTAACATTGAAAGAGCATAATAAAATTAAAAAAAGTAGCCTCAACATATATTATTTCCTTTCACTAACAATACACTTTAATGTTGTTAAGTCCGGCTTCGTATATATTTAAATATTTCAGCCTCTATAATATTCCTAGTTCTTTCCCATGTGAATTTTGAAGACTGAATAAAACCTTTTTCAATTAGCGAATCCTTTAACGGTTCATCATTAAATATTTTTTCTATATTTAACTTTATGTCATTAATATCTTTTGGTTCAACAAGTAACGCTGCATCTCCCGCGATTTCAGGAAGTGAAGTAACATTCGAAGTTATCACAGGAATACCGCAAGACATTGCTTCAATCACAGGCAATCCAAATCCTTCATATAGTGAAGGGAATAGAAGGCATAATGCCCCTCTATATAATGAAGATAGTTCTTCGTTTGACACACGTCCTATAAATTTCACTCTACCGAATGCGTTATGAGCTTCTATTATTTTTTCAAGTGATGCAGAGGGTGATCCAATAAAAATAAGTTGTGTATCAAGTGGTATTTGTGCATTGAGAAATGCTAATAATGCTCTATCTTCGTTTTTGTGTTTTTTCCGATTTCCGACAACTAGAAAATAGGGATGTTCATTTTCGTATGGAGTAACAGATGTGTTGAACTCATCTGACACCCCGTTACCGACAACAATTATTTTTTCTCTATCGGCTCCTGACCAGTCTGCAATTCGTTCTTTTGAGAATTCAGAAACTGTAAATACTAAAGCTGCTTTGTTACATGCCCGCTTTAATATTAAATTATAATAAATTCTTTTGAGGAAAGAACTATTAGACTCAATGTCTACATGATTAATATCATGGACTGTAATGAACGTTCTATTCAAGAATAACAAAGGTGGATTGTAACCTGGATTGAATAAAAAATTCTTATTAGAAAACATCTCTACCGTTAGTTTTATAGGGTCAAACTTTCCAGCTGGGTTGCCTTTTAACTTTATATCTTCAAAATTTAAATTGCAGCACCTGACTTCTTTAGCAAAACGCCCTATTCCATGCTCACCAATCCAGCGACTATCAAAAATTATTTTTTCCATAAAATTACTCATTTTATATGTTTTAAGATTAATGAATTTAGTTTTTTTGCTGAATTGTCGAAACTAAATCTAGCGATATTTTCGAATCCAAGGGAACTCAATTTCTCTTTCAAATTATCATCATTTTTTATTTTTTCAATTTGAACTTTTAACGCTTGAGGATCATTGGGTGAGAAATATAGAGCGCTATTGTTTAATACTTCAGGAAGACTACTTGTATCTGATGAAATAACTGGACATCCGCAGGCTTGAGCTTCAAGAGGAGGAATACCAAATCCTTCCAACCTGGATGGAATAATAAAGCACATGGAAGTTCGATAATAATGAACTAATTCTTCGTCCGAAACTCTACCAACAAAAGAAATTCGAGGATCGTTTAAAGCTTGATTCAGTTTATTCATATCTTTTGAAGCATGTCCACCAAGCAAGAGTAGTGATATATCATCATCTTTTATTTGACTGAAGGCATCTAATAAAACCTCAATGTTTTTATTCTCATTGAAATATGCTTGCGTTATGATATTTTTTGTTCTGATTTCTATATCTTTTTTCGATTCGATAATCTCATTTATATCATCTGGTACTGCATTATGAATGACGTGTATTTTGCTATTATCAACAAACGGATAATGCTTTAAAATTTCCCCTTTGGAGAAATTACTTACTGTAATTATAGCCTTGCTACTATTTAAAAGGATTTTACTAGCAAACTTATAATATAATCTAAAGCTTTTGCTATATGAATTTGGATAGTCCTTAAAAATGACATCATGTAGGGTATACAAATTATTTTTATAAAAAAGAGGTGCTGTATTACACAAGTTAACAAGTAGTGGAGATTCGTTTTTTTTTAAAAAATTTGGGAGATCCACTTGTTCCCATAAATGACCTTTTAACTTCCCGACCTTTAGACGTTTTAAATTATCGGGAAATGTCATCTCATAATCAACATCAGGTGTTACTAAAACAATATCATCACGTATCTTGCTCAGAGCAGTTATAATCTCTTTAGCAAATCTTTGAACTCCAGTCACAGTCTGAGTAACAAATCGACCATTAATATAAATCATAAAACACCTTCTAAAGAATTAATCAATTATATTTTTGTATACTTCCAAATATGAAGTTACAACTGACATTGGTTCAAAATTTAAAGAGAATTTTTTTGCTGATTCTGACATCATTTCATATTCTAACTTACTTAAATCCGATAAATTTTCTATTTTGTTCTTCAGGTCTTTTTCATCATCAACATCAAAAACAAAACCCGTTTCAGGTTTTATTATTTCCGGTATTCCTCCTCTATTACTACCTAATACCGGCACTCCATATGAATTAGCTTCTAAAACTACCCGACCTAATGGTTCATGCCACAAAGATGGTACAATAAGAAAATCAATTTTTGGGAAAAAACCCTCAATATCTACAACACCCAAAAATTTCATATTTACATTGTGGTATTTATTTTTTAAATAATTTATATACTCTTCACTCCCCTTCCCCGCAATTTCAAGAGTATATTTAAGTTTCTCAACTCCTGATAGTGAACTTAAAACCAATTCAATACCTTTATTTTCTTCAATCCTCCCCAGATATCCAAGTTTGATCATGCCATTATTAATATATGTCCTTTTTTTATTATTAGTTGGTATATTAATACTATTGTAAATGACAGAACTAGATGCGTTTGGGAAAAATCCATTCGATAAATGAATGTTAGATATATACTTACTTATACCCACGAAATGATTAACATTCTTTGAATTTTTCTTCTTCAGATAAGAAAAAAACTTAGAGCCCAGTGTATTGGGAGAATGGTTTTTGTTTTTCTTAAAAAGTGTACCGTTGGGATTTAATAAATAATAATCTCTGGTTGTATGTACAATAGGTATATTGTTCCTTTTTGCCCACGACCATACTGATATGGACAAACCGCTAAGATTATTAGTATGCACTAAATCATAATCATGTGCATGCAGAATGCCATCTAATTTATAACCTCGATTATATATATCTTTTAGATGCCATAATAGTTTGGAAAAACGCCCATGATCATGGTCCAACGGAAAATAAATATTTTCGATTGGAATCCTTATTACATTAACACCATTTACAACATCTATATCTGGAGTCTGAGCTTCATGAAGCGTGACAACAGTAACATTATGGCCTGCCTCTACAATACCTTCAGCTAAGAATTTTACTGATCTTTCAGCACCCCCGGTATTATATGGAAAATAAAGTGTATTGAAAATCAATATATTCATAATAAGTCTCTGATGATTTTATAATAACTTAACAGTAACCTTTCCAGAAATAAGCTAATCACTCTCGACATTATCATCAGCGCATAAAAATGCTGAAAATACAGTCACCCAAAGAAAACCATATGAGTAGTCTGGATTGGCAGCCCATGAACCTATGAATGTTGTTATAAGCATAAATTGCAGGATTGATTTTGAATTATCAGAAAAATCAAATCTGAAGTCTTTTATTTTTAAAAAGATGGAGATGAAAAGCGCCCCCATGTTAAAAAATTAAAAAAAAAAGCCCCAAAAATTTAAAGATGATATGGGGCACTACCGATACCCAGACCAATACCATAAGTATCAATAATCACTCCAAGAGCATTCAAATTAGATGCTTGCCTTACGACGCCTGAAGTTGAAACTGATTTTTGCGCAATGTACTGCGAAATAAAATCTTGTAAAAATACGAAAATCCCAATAGAAAACAGAATAAAACATAAAAATACTGTTATTTTTTTGAATAACGACCACTCTTTGTAGAATACAAAGAAAACCATTAATGAAACTAGGAACGTAAAGAATCCTGAAGAAGAACCATTCTTAACTAAGAACACTAACATCAAAAGTGATAATAGCTTAAAAGGAAGGCCTTTCTTTGCGAACATCGGAACAATTAATGCACCTATGAAAACTCCAGCGAAGGAAGGTTCGCCAAATGTGCCACTTAACCTATTCTCAAAAATAGCATTAGCATTATGGATCGAGTTATACATAACACCTTGGATTACCTCAGCCCCAGGTCTAAAAAGGATCCATAAGAGACTATATGCTGAGAAAATCATTGCAGCAAATGTAATGCTCTTAAGCGCAAATGCCGGTGATATATAATATCTCCTAGCATAAATCATGTAAGCCGTCATTAATTTAAGGCTAAAAAGAGCCAACTGATTTATATTTGATGATGACCATGATAATAAAGTTCCTTTGGAATAATAATTATACTCAAAAGAATATTGAGCAGAATATACTTTCATTCCTGCAAAGATAGTTGTCGCGAAATAGGTGAAAAACCAAAATACGGCTATAAGTGCAATTGTACGAATGAAAACAATATCACTAAGGTTAATTAACCCACTTTGCCCTGCCGGTAATGAAAATCTGATTATAAGGACTATTTCAATAAAATAGAATAGTGGAACATTTAAAGCTCCAGTATTCACAATAGACGTAGCTTGGAATATAGATGTTACCACCAAAAGAAAAAATATTGCTCTATATCCTGCAATAAATGCAACGAATGCCGTAATAAGCCAAAAAACTCCAAAGACACTCATACCATCTACTCTTTTGCATCAATTCAGATAAAAAACTATTAAGCTGAATATAATTTCAGTAATGAGCACTATCCATGTGCTCATCATGACAATTAGACAATATTAATTATCTTTCTCAGTTTTATAAGAATAACCATAATGATTATATCCGTAGCCGTATTGACTCCTAGCTTTCTTCATTACACCATTCAATATGCATCCTTTTATACACCACTCTGCTCAAAGCGTTTTATACTGATCAATATTTCTTTTACTGTATTTTCTTCAAACCTTGCAACTAACATGCTTGTTCCTGCATATGTACCGATTATTGCCGGATCTGTAACAGCCAGAATTGGTGGAGTATCTATAATAACTAAGTCATAGTTTTCACTAGCCCAAGTTAATAATTCATTGAATCTTTTATGCATTAATAGTTCAGTTGGATTAGGTGGTACACTACCACGTGCAATGAAATCGAAATTAGATGCATTTACTTTCTGAACGGCCGAATGGACATTTATTCGTCCAGACAATATGTCTGATAGACCATTATCATTTGAAAGCTTAAATGTATCATGTATATAACCTTTCCTCATATCACCATCAATGAATAAAACCTTTTTATCAACTTGTGAAATTACAGCTGATAGATTGCTACTAACAAAGGTTTTACCTGCATTAGGGCTGGCACCAGATATCTAAAAAAATTTTTTTGGGGTTATCATGGCAAAATGAAGAGTGGCCCCCTTTTCCCCCTTGGGTTCTTTTTTCTATAACCCAGGGTTCTCTACTGCCAAAAATCCTATAGATGATTCTTTGGATTTTCTTATTTTATTTTTTCTATCTAACTCTTTAGATTTCTTCAAAACCCATTCTGAAATAGGTATTGTCGCGTAAACATTTATACCATGTTCTTCAAGTTGTTCTGGTGACTCTATACCACGTCGCATGTATGCGATCACCAACACAGCCAATATGGATATAATGCCACCCAATACAGCACTCGCTATAACCAGAATAACTTTTTTAGGTTTAATCGGTCTAGGTTCTGCTACTGCATTATCTATTATTCTAATATTTCCAATCGCACTCGATTTAGCTATATTTAGCTCTTGTTGGCGATTCAAAAGTTGCATATATACAGCACGGCCAGATTCAACATCACGACTAAACCCCCATAATTTCTTGCTGATCCCCCGGCTTCCCGAAACGCGTTTTTTTAAATTTTTTCCCTTTTCTTGTTCAAAGGGGTTTTCTTTTTCTAGTAATGCTTTATAGGTTGGATGACTTTGTGTATATAGCTGGGATACTTCTGCTTCTCGAATAGTCAGTTCGTTAAGTTGATTATCAACATTTACAATCTGATCAAGGATGGATTTTGCTTCTAAATTTAAGTCAACTGAATCTTTTAACTGACGATATTGATTAAGTTTACTTTCAGACTCATCAAGTTCATTTCTGACCTTGGGTAATTGCTCTTGTAAGAATTCTAAGCTTTTAGAATCCTGTGCTGCTTGCCGAGCAATATTTTGAACCAAGTAATTCTGATCAATACTATTTAAAATCTTCTCAATTCTGTCACGATTATCGCCAACTATCGATGAAGTCAGCATCCCTGTATCTTTACCAGCATCAGTGACTTGGAATGAATTAAGCAGACTATTAATAGCTTCAAGTCTAGTTAAATACTTTAATTCGAACGTACTTCCAGCAGGTGCATCAATGGATTTTACCATTAGTGAAAAACCTTTGGCTTCCAGTAATTCACCAACATGCCCGGTCAAATCAAGTCTATCATTGGAAATCTTATATTCTTTATCATTCAAAACTGTCATAGTAACTGACAATTCATCACCTTCTTTTGAAGTCATATAAAATCTATTGACTTCAATATTTCCTTCTTTGTTCCCAGAGAGTCTATTCCAGCCGCGCCCAAAAATTGGGAAGTATTTTTCGGTAATCACCGTCTGTAAATTTAGATCATCTACTGTTTTACCTAAAATCATTCTTGACTGAAGTAATGATATTTCAGGTGCAGATTGTGGCTGACCATCTGGCAAAATTTGGTTGATACTATTTATTAATGCATTCCCTTGCTTTTGTTCAATTTGAATGAGTGAATCGGCTTGATATATGGGGGTTGCAAAAAGGCTATATAATATACCAACGATAACGAAAATAGCTGTAATAAATACGATCAACCATCTATGATCGAGTATTTCACCAAATAAACGGGCAAGATCGAATGCTTCTACAGCCTCATTTTTTGGTTTGGTGACTTTAATATTGTCTGACATTGGGATTCCTAACTATTTACTTAAAGCTTTAGCCCATTTCTGAGCCGACTCGTCAAGGATCGTATAAGTATGCTCGAATGCTTCTCTACTTTGCCTATATGGATCTTCTATTTCTCGATGATCAAGCCAGTATCCAAAAAGCATCGTTTTCCCTCGTGCTTCGGGAGATATTCGAGACACCGCGTCAATATGATTTCTTTCCATGACTAAAATTAAATCATGTTCTCTACAAAGTTGGCTTGTTAATTGTTGTGCTACATGATCATCAAGAAGCAAACCTTTTTTGCTTGCAACAGCAATTGACTCGGGGTCAGCAGAATGTCCAACAAGTGCGCTTATACCTGCTGAAGAAATTTTCTTTCCTGAAATCAATTTCTTAAGTAAATGCTCACCTGTTGGGGATCTACAAATATTTCCAACACAAACAACTAAAATTGAGTTAATCATAATCAATCCCAGTTTTTTTAAATATCGGACTTTTGGCATATTTTTTACGCCAGTGATTGTCGGACCCCAATGGGGGAAAATTCACGGGGTTCCAACGCACAACTGGTGCAGTGGTTACATAGACAATATCGTAAGGTTGCAACTGGAATTCTGTACCCAATACCATAGCAGAAGCATCTTTGGCATTTAGCTGGTAGATGTTAGCAATCTTGCCGTTTTTATCACCCTTCAGCTGACGTATCACGAAGATGCCCTGGGCATCACTCATATTCTGCGCGATGCCTTCTGAATTACCCAACGCCTCGGCCAACGTCATACCACTGCGGTCCATTCGTAGGGTCGACTGTTTACCTACTTCACCCATCACAAACACTTTCAAATCGTCATTGCGCGGCACATAAAGGATATCGCCAGGATACAGCAGTTTATTCTGGGTCAGGTCGCCCTTCTGCATCAATGCATACAAGGAGAGTTTTGATTCCTGGCCGTTATGGGTCAACACCACATTTCGCCAGTCAGCATCAGTTGCCAGGCCACCTGCGGCATTAATTGCATCCATCACCGTTAATGGAATATTGGTGATCGCTTGCTTGCCAGATGTCGCCACTTCACCGGTAACATACACTTTTTGCGAACGGAATGCGGCAATGCTCACATCCACCTGCGGGCTTTCAATATAGGTGGTCAGGCGACTGCTGATTTCCTGGCGGATCTGCGCCATCGTTTTGCCTGCCACGTGCACTTTGCCAATATAAGGATAGAAAATAGTGCCATCGGTGTTCACCCAGTTACCAGTATCGCTAGCGCTGCGGTACGTGCCTGCCGGGGTGGTCAGCTCTGGGTGATCCCATACGGTCACCATCAGTACATCACCTACACCAACTCGATACTCATAATTACTCAGTAAAGAGTCTAACTGTGGATTAGGGCGGGATAGCACGGGTGCCGGGCGCAGTTGGTCAACCAGGCCTGGTGTTAGCGGGAACACATTTACCATACGATTTATGTCAAAGTCGCTATCCTGCGATTTAACCACATCCTTATCGTAGGTACTTAACCCCTGTCCTGGTACCACAGTACAGCCACTTAATAACCCAATTGCTGCTGCAACCACCGAAAGTTTCAAATATTTCTTCGTCATAAGTTCATATCATCAATGAATAAGAGAGTTATCTGCCAGTAGCCGTTTTGGTGTCCATTTACTAACAGTCGTCATTTTTCTGCTGCCGGAAGCAACAAGTAAACAGCCGGAGCTTAAAAGGTGAATGCTCTATCGGGTCTCTTTACCAACCATAGCCAAAACGTTATGAAAAGTTACCGTAATTCTGGATACCGATCCTGGTATCACATCGCTACTGCAGCTGCAGTGGCGTAAGGGGCGCCTCACTTTGGGTAGCGTTCTACCGGCTAAAAGTGAAACAGGTGGTACTGCTGTTGCTCTCATATGCTTTGGTTTCCCCCTGTGCACCCCCTCAGGATGCTGCTTTACGTGTGAACACAGTTGTTGCCGATGCTGATTATTCTGAACCGTTCAGATGTGTCAAAACGTGCTGTTTTCAGGTATGACCATACTACTTCAGCCCTGATAATCAGACTACTTTTAAGCATAATTTTTCAATGAAAATTATCCTCGGTTCCAATCTGCAAGAGAACACACGCTGAAAGCCTCCCCTGCCGATCATGAATATTTCGCATGTTAGGTTAATGCAGCCAGGAAAACTGGTTCCCTGGATCAAGCGAGGAAAATAGCAAGCTTAATTAGCTGGAATTAATCTGAATTTTTAAGCGCACGCTCTGATTATCAGGCATACGAAAAATTAGATGACACTATGATTAATTTTTCTGTGGTGGTGTAGCGGCAAGCAGAGATTTTGATTAAAAAATATCACCCGTTTAGACAGGCTACCGCCCCTGGCTCAACAGCTACCAGTGCACTGTGCTTCTCGGCGATAATCATTAACCACATGCAGGGCCCGCTCAGGGCGCCATTGGAAAAGGCTTCCGGACGCGCTTCAGGCTGCTGTGGGTGTACTAGTGAATGGAAGTTATTCTAAGGTAAATATCTGTCAATTGGGAGCCCTATATCCCTTTCAAACCGTTTTCCAGACGGGTCTGATAAGCAGAAAGCATATGGTATAAATCCTAGTAAAATTTATTGCCAAAATCATAACAACTTGATTTTGCTGAATTTTTTAAATTCATTTATATTACTCGCTCAAAAACAATTTATTAGCATTAGAAATAATAGGATTTTTCTCACTACCTGTTATGCCATAAAGCCCACACTGTGACGCATATAAATTAATCAACAATAGTTGAGTTTCCAGATATTTATCGGATGAATTCCTATATATAAATGAAGTCAGTTGTTTTGCCAGTGGTGGGATGACGGAAACGGGGATTTAGAAAGTTTGGATTACGCTGCCGCAGGAAGCGCTCATCCTGCGGCAGTACTCACTGCTATTTATATCGCGCGGAAGGAAATATCTTCCGGGATCACTTCACCCTGCCAGTAAAGACGGGCGGCGATACTGCCTGCCAGCTGGCGATAGAGTGCGGTGAATTCACTATCCGGGCGGCGCACCACTGTCGGTTCACCGTCGTCGAGGTCTTCCCTCAGGTTGATATGCAGCGGGCGGAAGCAGTTGGGGGGACTGTTCCGCCGGCGCCTGCCCGCCGGTGCCGAAGACAGGTTCATGGTGGCCACACTGGCTGCAGATATGAATACTCATGTTTTCAACAATACCCAGCACCGGCACGTTGACCTTTTCAAACATCACTATCCCTTTACGGGCATCAATCAGCGCAATGTCCTGCGGTGTTGTTACCACTACCGCACCGGTCACTGGCACGTTCTGCGCCAGTGTCAGCTGAATATCACCGGTGCCCGGCGGCATATCCAGTATCAGGTAGTCCAGCTCCGGCCACAGTGTTTCGTTTAGCAACTGCATCAGCGCTTTGCTGGCCATGGGGCCGCGCCACACCATGGCGTTATCGTCGGTCACCAGGTAGCCAATCGAGTTGGTCGCCAGTCCATGGGCGAGGATCGGTGCCATATGCTTGCCGTCTGGCGAGCTGGGGCGCTGCGCTTCGGTGCCCAACATATCCGGGATGGAGGGTCCGTAGATGTCCGCATCCAGCAGGCCCACTTTCGCCCCTTCGGCAGCGAGTGCCAGTGCCAGGTTAACCGCGGTGGTGGACTTCCCTACCCCGCCCTTACCTGAACTCACAGCGATGATGTTTTTCACCCCATTAACACCAGGGCGATTTTTCACCCGCTGCAAAGTCGCAACGTTAAGCGACAGCCGCCAGTTGATGGCCGCTGCGCCGCTCAGCCGCAATAGTTCAGCGCTAACGGTGGACTTTAGCGTTTCAAAGGCGCTCTGCCAGGCAAAAGGCAGCGTCATTTTCATTGCAGCGTGTTTCATTAATGCGCAGTGTCGAAGTGCCTTCAGCACGGTAGGTTGTGCTGCAGGGTTGGATGCTAAAAAGTGGCCAGCCCCCCATGACGATTGCGCGCAGCGCTTCGGGCTTCGCTTGTGACGTCACCCCGGGCTCCTTGTTCTGTCTGTAATAAAGAATGCTTATGGTTAAGCATATCGATCCCACCCTGCCCCGGTGAAGCGGGCCGAAAATCCCCCGTGGATGAAGCCTTTGTTTACGCAGGAGTGGCTTTCGGTTACCATCTAAACCCCTTTTTCAACAGGTAAAGCAAGTCTCACTATGACTCAAGTCGCGAAAAAAATTATGGTAACGTGCGCCCTGCCGTACGCCAACGGTTCCATTCATCTCGGACACATGCTCGAGCATATCCAGGCAGATATTTGGGTCCGTTACCAGCGAATGCGCGGCAACCGGTTACTTCATTTGCGCCGATGACGCACACGGTACGCCGATTATGCTGAAAGCCCAGCAACTGGGTATCGCACCGGAGCAGATGATTGCCGATATGAGTCAGGAGCATCAGACCGATTTTGCCGGTTTCGATATCAGCTACGACAACTATCACTCAACACACAGTGAAGAGAACCGCGAGCTGTCCGAGCTTATCTACACGCGCCTGAAAGAGAACGGTTTTATCAAGAACCGGACGATTTCCCAGCTTTACGATCCGGAAAAAGGCATGTTCCTGCCAGACCGCTTCGTTAAAGGCACCTGCCCGAAATGTAAGGCCCCGGATCAGTATGGCGACACTGCGAAAGTGTGAGCGCCACCTACAGCCCAACCGAGCTGATCGATCCGAAGTCGGTGGTTTCGGCGACGCCGGTGCTGCGCGATTCCGAGCACTTCTTCTTCGATCTGCCGGATTCAGGCCATGTTGCGGGCCCTGGACCCGTTCCGGGCGCTGCAGGAGCAGGTTGCTAAAATGCAGGAGTGGTTCGAGTCGGCCTGCAGCAGTGGGATATCTCCGCGATGCCCTTACTTCGGCTTTAAATTCCTAACGCGCCGGGCAATATTTCTACGTCTGGCTGGATGCGCCTATCGGCTAATGGGTCTTTAAAAATCTGTGCGACAAGCGCGGCGATTCGACTTCGAGCTTCTGGAAGACGACTCCGATGCCGATCTCTACCCCTTTATCGGTAAAGACATCGTCTACTTCCCCAGCCCGTTCTGGCCGGCGATGCTGGAAGGCAGCACTTCCGAAGCCGACCAACCTGTTGTTCACGGTTATGTCACGGTTAACGGCGCGAAGATGTCTAAATCGCGCGGCACCTTTATTAAGGCCAGCACCTGGTTGCAGCATCTGGATTCCGACAGCCTGCGCTACTACTATGCGGCGAAACTCTCTTCCCGTATCGATGATATTGACCTGAATCTGGAAGATTACGTGCAGCGCGTGAATGCCGATATCGTCAATAAAGTGGTTAACCTCGCCTCACGTAACGCTGGCTTTATCAATAAGCGTTTTGGCGGCCAGCTGTCTGCGGAACTGGCAGACCCGGCACTGTATAAAACCTTTACCGATGCAGCAGAAAGCATTGGCGAAGCCTGGGCCAGCCGTGAGTTTGGCCGTGCGATCCGTGAAATTATGGCGCTGGCCGATGTGGCTAACCGTTATGTCGACGAACAGGCTCCGTGGGTGGTGGCGAAGCAGGGAAAGGGCCCCGATGCCGATCTGCAGGCCATCTGCCATGGGATAACCTGTTCCGCGTGCTGATGACCTGGTTTAAACCGGTGCTGCCCAGGTAGGCGTGTGAAGCGTTCCTAGGGGAAATGAGCTGGGAAGGTATCCCCCAGCCGCTGCTGACCACAATATGCGCCTTTAAGGCGCTGTATAACCGCGTTGAAATGGATAAAGTTAACGGCCTGATTGAAGCGTCGAAAGAAGGAAAGCGCTGGGCCCCGAAACCCGGGCCCGGGACCGGCCCTGGCGACGACCCAATTCAGGACACCATTACCTTTGACGACTTCGCCAAAGTGGATATGCGATTGCGCTGATCCAGAAATGCGGAATTCGTTGACGGTTCCGAAAACTGCTGCGCCTGTCCTGGATCTGGGGGTGAAACCGCCGGTTTCCGGTATTCGTGCGCCTATCCGGACCCGGCGGTCTGGTCGGTCGCCTGACGGTGATGGTGGCAAACCTCGCTCCGCGTAAAATGCGCTTCGGCTTTCGAAGGATGGTGATGGCCGCAGGCCGGCGGTTATTTCCGTGCCCGGGCCCGCCCCCCGGGGAGCGGGGTAACCTTTAACGAGGGGGGAACCCTTCAAAATTTCCGGAGGTTATCATGCCCCCGCTGTTCTGTGGCAGTTTATCCGGCTTTTTTTTTTATCTACCTCTGTTTTTTGGGATCGGCATTTCCACCTGCTTCCGTCCCATTTGGCAGTATTATTGGCATGTGGTGCTGTTGCCTGGTTCCCAAATCTTCCCGTTAAATGGGTGGGGGCCCGGTGAGCCTGTTTATCCGCATATGGCGCTGCGGGAAAAAAGGGTTTGGGTGATGAACGACATGGATATTCTCCCCGGGGCAGTTTCCCCCCATTGTGGTTTCCGCGGTCAGACGCTGATTGTGCTGGTCCCGTTGGCTTTCTTTCGCAGCGATCCGCCAGCCGCTGGCCCCAAAAGGGGGGAACCATGAGTGATATGTGGTGGTCCATTCCTTAAGGGGCGGGTTTTCTGGCGGCGCGGGGGGTTCCCGCCGGGTGAAAATTTCTTTGGGGAACCCCTGTTTTTTGCCATGGCGGGGTTTATTCCGCTGCTGCTGTGCAAAACCCCCATCCCGCTTTTTCCCGGGCAGCCCATCCGAACCCCCCTTTTTAAACCCCCCGTGGTCGCCCTTGCGCTCCCGCTGTATGAGCAAATGCATCAGTTTCCCCGCCCGCTGGAAGTCATTATCGGGTCTGCTTTTTTGGCAGATACGCAATGATCCCGGGGGACCCATTGCCCTGTGGCTGGGGCCACCCGAGATGCCCACCCTGTTCCGAAATCAGTCCCACGCCTTTGCCAGGGGGTTTCCGGTTCCGGGGGGGGTTTCCCGGCGTAGGCATCTGCGTGCTGAGGCCCCGGCGTGCTGGGGCTTTTTTGGCCATATGCTGCTAATCGTTGGGGGTTTGGGCCCCCGGGGGCCCGGGGGGGGATTGGCAATCCCTCCCAGCTTTGGCACCGCCCGGGCGTAGAGATGGATGCCCGGAAGGGGGCTTTCAGTTCGCTGGCGCTGGTACTTGCGCGATTATTACTCCCCTGCTGGCCCGTTTATTTTCCGGGGTTTGTTTTACTGGCTGGGGTAAAACTTTCGAAGATCCGCATTTTGTTTATCAATTTCATTTATTACACTGACAAGAGATGCGATCAATATAACTGGCGCCGGGTCGTTAACATGAGCCCCTCCCCATAAGAGGCCTAAAATGCATCCCAAAATTCCCCGGGAGCCTTCCACGCTTCCCCAGCCATTACAGCATGCCATTCGGCCCATTCCCCTTTTCTGCGGGTTTTCTGCCGCATCAGCGCCGATGAAGCGGCAATATTTAAAAACAGTGTGGCTATAACGAAGCGACTGGCTTGCCCCCCTGCCGCTGGCCGCCGCCGCGCCAGGGCCCCGCTGTCCGATTTTAAAGTCGGGCCATCGCCGGGTGCCAGCGGCACGTTTTTGGGTTTTTGGGGCCAATATGGAATTTAGCGGCACGACCATGCAGCAACCGTCAGGAACAGAGCGCCGGGGGCCCGCCGGCTGGGCGGCGAACGGCCTTGGATCACGTTAATTTTACTCCTTGCGGCCACTGCCCCAGTTTATGAATGAGTTTTAAAAGCGGTACCGCCTGACTATTGAACTGCCGGGCCGGGCGGGGGCCGCGGGGGGCTATCTACCATTCGTTTGGGCGATCTGAACATTACCACCCTGCTGATGGATAACGTCGATCACGGTGGGATCCCGGGATGCCTTAGCAGGCCGCTGGCGGCGGCCAACCGCGCCATGCGCCGTACAGCGGATGGAGGGCGTGGCGCTGGAAACCCGAGGCAAAATCTTTGCCGGGCGCTATGCGGAAAATGCCGCCTTTAACCCAAAACCCGCCGCCGCTCAGGGCCCTGAA
>JAHBCN010019616.1:0-15917 GCA_019359885.1 Listronotus oregonensis
TTAGTGTAAAAAATGGCTTTAGTTTTTAATCCTTTAAAAATAAATGTTTTGGTTAGCTTACTCCCATGTAAGCTTTTTTTTAAAAAAAAAATAGTAACAAAAAAACGTTGGTTTATACTAAAGAGCTGCACAAATTAGCACATAAAAAACATTGAATTACCTATTAATTATTAAAGTAATAGCGTGTGATTAAAGATAAATCATTAATGTCAGGGGGTAGAAAACAAAAAAACCCCACCCCTTAAAAAACTTTCATTTTTAGTTCCACAATACGAGAGGCAGTTAAAAAATTTAATAGAGTTCCTTACTACATATTCTCACTGCAATTGTAGTGGCGAAAAAATCATTTTTCAATGTTTAACAAGTCTCATTATTTCATATTATGTATAATTTGTTTGACTATAATTTGGTGAAAAGTTTAATAATTTATGTGACATCTTTGACAGGAAATTAAATTTTAATTTACATGAAGATAGTATTGTATTAAAAGGTTTTAGAATGTTGAGATTTTTAAAGAGAAATTGTACTCACATTAATAACACGCAAGTAATAAAATTTCTTTATAATAGCTTGGTCAGAAGCGTTCTTGAATATAATAGCGTAATTTAAGCATCGTTCTACCATTGTAATATAAATAGATCAGAACGCGTCAAAAACAATTTTGTAAAATTCTTACTCTACCAATACAGATTTTCCTGTCAAAATTTAGACCCCGAGATAAGATTAATGTTAGCAGGGATGTCATAAAATTGTTGACGGAATTATTGACTGCCACGTTCTGTTAGAAAATAATATATACTTTAAACTCCAAATTTAAAAAAAAAGTTATCTCGGCATCTCTTCTCCTTGAATGCCCACCGAACAAATTAGGATATGACGAATTTTTTTATATTTATATATATATATATATATATATATATATATATATATATATATATATATATATATATATATATATATATATATATTTTTTTTTTTTTTTTTGGTAATTATATAAAAATTGGGCCCTTTTTTGGGGATTTAAAACCCCACATGAATTTGTTTTTTTTTTAGTTGTCAAATATTTTTATTCTCAAATTTTTTTTAAAAAAATAAAATTAATTTTAAAAAAAATAAAAAATGTAAATTTTTTAAAAAAAATTTTTTTTTAAAAAAAAATCAAAAAAATTTTTAAAAAATTAAAAATTTAAAAAAAAAAAATTGTTAAAATTATTCTATTTTTGATGCGCAAAAAAAAAAGGAAATATAATATTAAAATTAATGCATGACCTTCTTTTTTAAAAGTAAAAAATTTTTTTTTTTTATTTTAAAAATTAAAAAAAATCTTCAAAAAAATTATGGTTTTTAAAGTTTTAAACAATTGTTTTTTATCCCCGATGACGAAAATTTTTTTTAAAAAAATGTTAATTTTTTCTTTTTTTTTTTTTATGGAAAAAAATCATTTACCCACTTCTATATAAATAGCAAAAAAATAAAAAAATAAAAAAAAAAAAAAATTTTTAAAATTTTTATTTTAAATTTTTAAAAAAAATTTGGTAAAAAAAAAAAAAAATTTTTTTTTTTTAAAATTACCTGTTGGTTAAAATTTAAAGAAAATTTTCATAAAATTCAGGGTTGCCATAGTGACCTTTAAAAAAAAACCCCCCAAAGAAAATATTTATGGAATACCCCCCTTATGTTTGGGGGCAACAGCTAGCGGCTGGATAGGTGTGACTACATATTGATTATAATCGATTATTTTTTTTTTTAAAAAATTTTTTTAAAACTGTCGGAAAAAAAAGATCTTTTAAAAAATTTTAAAAATAGAGCGTTTTTTACTAAAATATGCATTAAATATATTTTTTGGGGGAAAAAAAAGTTTGGGAAAGTTGTCTTTGGAAAAAAATTTTTAAAAACTTTTTTTAAAAACACCTTTCAGTTTAAATATCACGAATATGTATTTTTTTTTAAAATTGACTTTTTAAATTTTTAAATTAAAATATAAATTTTTTTTTTTATATCATTAAATAAGTGTCAACGACTTCACCTAACCTTTCATTTTTTTTTTAAAATAGCATCGTTTTTGCTAGCAGCATATCGGAAAAGTAAAATTTTCCGCACCCCCTACTCCTCGGGGAAATATGGTGCCCCCCCCCGGGGGAGCATGGTCCCCCTTTTAGGTTTTTTCATCAGTTATGCATTACATTAATAAATAGTTTTGAGTCAATAAATTGCCTCTAACTTGCACGTTACTTTTGGTAGATCACCAGAAAATTTATCTAGGTAGTGCGCCAGGCCAAATTTCGGCCTGACGAATAAAGTGTGTATATTACACAAAAAGTTTCAGCGTATTTTTCCCCTATCATATCTTTGTTATCGTTTTACATAAAGGTATGAGATTTTGTATGAAAATATACAGGGTTTTTCCGTATATTTTGGAGCACCTCAGGAGCTTTTATTTTAGGAGTTAGAAAAAACTTTAAATAAAAATAAAAAGTTGAAGTATTTTTACTGAACCGTTAGAATTTTTAAATAGATAAAACATAACAGCAACGAAAATGTGTTTAAAAATACCAAGTTTGGTTTTTTTAAAGAAAATAATAAAAGGGGGGTTTTTTTTTGGGTTCCTTTTTAAATTTTCCCAGCATATAAAAACAAAAAAAATAATATATATATATATATATATATATATATATATATATATATAAAAAATATATATATATATATATATATATATATATATATATATATATATATATATATATATAAATATATAAAAAAATTTTGGGCCCCAAATTGATGGGGGGAAAAAATGGGGATCTTGGAAACCAAGATAGATAGAAAATCGGGTTTTATGGGAAAAGTTTTATTCCCGGAAAACCTTTCTTTAAAATATATGTTTAGCTAATCTACTTTGACAATTACTAACTTTTATTGTTTAAAAAAAAAAAAAACAACCCCAAAAGGGGAAACAAGGCCAACTAAAAAAAATTTGGGTTTTTTTAAATAAAAAAGGGGTTTTAAACCCCAAAAAATAACAAAATTAAAAAATTGCTGAAACCCCAATAAAAATCCTTTTTGGCTGCGAAAAAAAAAAATTTTGGGGTCCATATAAAAAAAAAATTGATGACGATTCAAAACCCCAAACGTCGAAAAAAAAAAATTTTCTTGATCATATTCTACAAGAAGAGTTGTTTTAAAAAAATTTTTTTTCAGATTTAAAAAATTTTACTAATTAAAAAAAAAAGTCCGATTTTCGAAAATGCATGTTTTATTTTTTTAAGATTTCTCAAAAACCTGAATAGAAAAACCATGCGGTAAACGGGATTAGCTTGCTTACAAAATTTTCCCAAAAAAATTTTCCCCCTTTAACCACTTTTCTTCTATCGTCGTTTCCAAGATTCTGATCCTTTCCCCCCTTTCACCAAATTTTTTTTGGGAACCAAACCAAAAACCCCGGGAAAAAATTTAAATTTAAAAAAAAATTTTTTTAATTATAATTTTTAAAAAAAAATATATATATATATTTTATATATATTAATATTTTAAAATTTTAAAATTAAAATTTTAAAAAAAAGGGCCCAAAAAAAAAAAAGATTAGATTATTTGAGCGGAGATGGCGAAAAATGACCTCCACCATTTGAAACCCTTTTCCGGGGTTTATTGTGGTTTCTCCTATCGTTCTTTAGAGTACCTTGCCCCAAACCCGTCTTCTTAACTAGACCCCAGAGTCTCGACACTGGGCCCCCCATATAACTTCCTTTTTTGGGTTCTCCCCCCCAAAAACCCCAGTAAATTTGGGGCCCGCATATAGTGTTTCCCCAAAAGGAAAACCCCACATGTAAGGCTGTTTTTGGGGCCCCCCGGCAGAACCCCGGCTATCCTCCCCCGGGGTTTATTCCCGGGTGCTTGTTAAGTTTACAATGCCCGTTAGTTGACCCCGTTATCCCTACGCCTTTTCCCGGCTGTGGCTCAGGGCCCGGGAATGAAAATTTTTCCGGGGCGGGTCTTAAGCTCCCCCTGTCGTTCCCCCCGGTGTTTGTACCACCAGCTTTGAAACTGTCTGTTTACCCAACTCTTAATAGATGCTTTGAAGAGACCTGCCGAGATACCGCAGAATGGCTCCGGGCCTATCTTTCCCGGCTGACCCTTTTTGGCTGGGTCGTGGCCCCCGTTGCCTGGATGGCCCTCGGGGCCCGGGGACCCGGGTTTTCCTTTTTTGTTCGCCAAGCCGTTTTTTTCCGGGCTTGTATACAGTCCCCACTTTTGGAATTAATTTTGGGGGGAACGGGCCTTCGGGGCCGCTTGGCTATCTGGTAAATGAGATTTTTTTCCTTTATTCCCTTTTTTTTCTTTAATCCTCACGGCGCAATGCCATTGCTGCGTTTTCCCCTTGGGGAAAACCCTGGCGTGCTGACCGAGACTTAAGATTACCTTTTCTAAAAGGCTTATCTCCATAGATTCCAGCTTTTCACCCTTGTTGGTCTTGGACCTGGGGAACCAAAAGAAAGTCGGCTTTGATTGGGGGGCCCCCCCTTCCCCAGCCCTCCCTATCTGGTATGAAATACGAAAGTGTCAAAATTAAGATGAAACGAGGGGTTATCCTGTCTGAGGGCATCCCCAAAAAGGGTTTTCCTCTTGGTCCTCCTCTATTTCCCATCTTGGAGTCCTTCGGTTTTTCTATAATTGGACTTTGACCCCCTTTTTAGCCTATAGGGGGACCGCCTTTTTTTTTTCCCCGGGATTGGGTGGCGGGAGGTTTAGCAACACTTCCCCGGGGTGCTTGGGGGTTTTTCTCAGGGGCCGTGATGCATACGCATGCTAGCCTTTGCACACTTTGAAGTTGTCTGATTGCTACGGTTTTGAGACCCTTTTCCCCCAACTGAACCTGAAAAAAAAAAAATATACAGGGGTTCGTTAAAAAAAACCTGGTATTTTTAAACACATTTTCGATGGTCTTTTTTTTTTTCTGATGCCCCAAATTTTGACAAAAAAAATTTAAAACAAAAAATTGAAGTATTTTAATCTTGTAATTTAAAGTTTTCTTATTTAAAATAAAAGCTCTGGTGGTTTTCAAAATAAGGAAAACCTGGTCAAATATTCTAACACCTAAGGAAGTTAAGTGGTTTTTTTAGATATTTGATTTTAAAAAAAGACCCTTTTACTAACTTTTTCACCCTTAAATGACTTAACAAACTTTGGGGCACTTCCCGACGGACTAGATCCCATAATTAGGGGTAAAAATAGGATAAAAAATCATACTAAATTTTCACATTCCTGAAAGCCATATTAATTTTCAGTTTTTTTATTGAGAGTGAGGTAGGTATACAATGAAATTGATCTCAGATAAAAATTGTGACCTCTAAAAATTTCGCAAATTACCCAGCCCGATATCCACTCATAGTGTAAAGCAGCAGATATCTTCGTTATTTTTTGAGGAAAATATTTAAAAAATTTAGTATACATTGTTGAATATATGTACATATATAATAACCCAAAATTTTAAATAAAATATGTATATTTCTTATGTGTTAAAAAATTATTAAAAATCACCAAAAATACGCTGCTCTACACCTATTTCCCCCTTTAGGAGAGCGAAATTTTTGGATAGGAACTTTTTTACATAAAACCCTGTTTGCTCGATCTTGGAAAAAAAATACATTAAAAATATAATCCAAAAATTAAAATGACTCGAATTTCAAATATTTTAAAACAACATGTATTAATAATTTTGTTTTTAATTTTAGCTCCTCCGGTAAGTGTACCTGGATTTGGCGGCTTAGGAGGAGGCGGCTTTGGAGGTGGCGCAGGCGGAGGAATCAGTGGATTCAGTGGAAATCGTGGTGGTGGTGGTGGTAATAAATTAAACTTTTTTAACGTAGAATGCGGTTAAACGAAAATATTTTTCTAATTTGGCATTCAAGTAAAAAAATAAAGTTTATAAATTTTTCTACCTTTAAGATTGCAAATAAATTGTAGTAGTATTTAATTTTAAATTCATTTTGAGTGAGTATGCAATGAAATGGTACTGCTGTTAAATATTTATTACCAAAAAAAGTCCATAAACTGTGCCACTGTTAAAAGAATCTTATAATCAATTAAAAAAATTTAACTAAATATCTAAAAAACATATTGATGTTTCAGGAGTCGCAGCCCCTGGTGGTGCTGGCGGTGGCGGTGGCGGTTTCGGCGGTGGCTTTGGAGGCGGCTTTGGCGTTGGAGGCGGCGGTGGCGGAGGCGGTGGCGTCTTGGTACAAAAACACATCTACGTCCACGTGGCACCACCTGAACCAGAAGAATTCAGACCGCAAAGACCGATATCTTTAGGACAAGCTACTAAAAATTACAAGATCATCTTTATCAAAGCTCCTTCGTACGAGGCTCAACAACAACTGACCATTCAACAACAGGTAATTGCTTAATAAAAACAATAATATTATTTCGTTACGGAGCATATGAACAGAGAAAAAATTATAGGTGCTGATTACGAATTTGCAAGAATTTTTAGTTGGATACGTTTCGTTTTCGAGATATCCATCATCGAACTTGAAATTAAAGTTAAATTTTAATTTTATTTTACTTGTTTATATGAATTCCATTGAAACCCACTGACATACTCAGTCCTATAAAATGCTCTATAGTTCCATGATTCAGAAAATGACTAATAAGTTTCTTTAAAATAGGCTCAAAATGAAGAAAAGACTTTGGTCTACGTCCTGGTGAAGAAACCAGAAGAAGCTGCCGAAATTAACATCCCTACTCCTGCACCTACTGCTCCAAGCAAACCAGAAGTTTACTTTATCAGATATAAGGCTAAGTCGGAGGTCACTGGAGGTGGAGGCGGTGGCGGAGGTGGCGGTAAGTACACTGATAGGACCAGTAAAGTTAAAAGAATTGTCTTAGAATAGTAAAATCTTACTTATACTTTGGTCAGAGCTAAGTTGCATTTATACCAAATACTTTTATTGATATTAACCTTTTTTTCCTAGGTTGTGTTGGAGGATCGTGTGGCGGAGGAGGCGGCGGTGGAGCAGGAGGTTGTTTCGGAGCAGGTGGAGGTGGTGGCGCAGGATGCGGAGGACCTCAGACAAGCTACGGACCTCCGGGACAAAGTGGACCTTATTAAACACAATTGCACTAAGTGGTGTGCAATAACATATTATATATTAACAAAGCTCTTTTTTGACATTCATAAAAGAGTTTTAATAAGAATTTTACTAGCTCAATCTATAAATATGAGCTTCAGTTTTTTTTTAAAGTTTTAGCAAAATATGGATTAATTAAATATTTGTTTTTGTTAGGTAATTTGTGACTCTTTAGGAAACATACAGTAAAACTCGATTATAGCATATTTCTTGCATTGAAAGTTAGTTCCATGAGCTGTACAAGAATTATTGTGGAAATGATTGCCGAAAATTTAAATTTTTATTATTATTTTGACTCTTAACGCTTAATAATTCTTATCAAAATTTTTGCGATAGAAATGCTGAACGTGTTTTACATTTTAACCAAAGAAATTGAGAAAATGCGGGAGTTATCGACGCAGAACAATTTTTGGTGTCGATTAAGCCCAAGAAATTTGTACTAAAACTAAAATTTATTTTATTTAATATTCTAAATACATTTGGTAGTTAAAAGCAAGAAGCTGTTTGATCTATTTTGACAGCTGTATTCAAAATTAGAGTTAGTGCGAATGAGTAACACATAAAATATGGCAATTACTTTTGAGAATAACCTCAACTGGCACAAACACATTTCATCCATAGCTTCAGCAGCTTCAAAAAAGATTGGATTTCTCTTCCGAGCCAGAAAATATTTCTCTTCTTCAATCTGTACACTCTGTATGTATCCCAAATCAGACCCTCTTTAGAATATTTTTCTCATGTCTGGGGAATGGCGTCCCCTACAACACTTAGCATTCTGGACTCCATTCAAAGAAGAGCCGTTCGTCTTATTAATGATAAAACGCTCACAGAAAGGCTTCCTCTTCTTGCCCACCGTCAAGCTGTTGGGGATCTGTCGGTCTTCTATAGGTATTTTCACGGCTTCTGCTCAGAGGAGTTGGCCAGTATAATTCCTTCTCTGGCAGCTCCCAACAGCAACACGTAGTGCAACTTTTATGCATCCTTTTACAGTTCAGTTAGAGAGGCCCCGAACTTCCCACTTTCTTCGTTCCTTCAACCCTAGAGTTTCAAGACTATGAAACCTGCTGCCCGCAGAAGTTTTTCCTTCTCCTCCCAATCTCAAAAATTTAAGTCCCGTGTGAACAAACTCCCTCTCACCACACTCAAGACACCCACGGTACGTAAGTACGTAGGCATCAGCCTTCGTGGACTGTCACAAGATAAAAAAAAACGATTTTGCTGCTTTCTACCTCCGGACTTCTTTTAGATATAATATGTTTTTTTTTTCCTTTTTTTTTAATCTTCCCATATCTGTGATTCTGTCAACAGTTATCTGGCGGTCTATCAGTATAATGTCGTTTTAAAATCATGCGCATCGAAAATTTAAATTCTCAAATGTCAGCTTTGACATTTTCTTTTATATTCCAAACTCATTTGCGCAGTTTTTAGTTGAGGTTAAGAAATTCACCTTTTAGAAAGAGCTTCTTACAGATCTACCTCCTTCCTTTGTTATCACTTGATCATTTTTAGTCTACTGAATTTGAAAAAACAATAAATATAAACATAAATGTATACCAATAAGGCATAATCATACCATGTGTTTTTTGATGCCATATTTAAAAAAAAATGAGCTACTTTCTCAACCTTGAACACGTCTACCAACCCATTTTTTAAAATAGAATCCTATACCTTGTGTTTTTAGCTTTTACACTTCGTTTTACTCTTCTTTAAAGTATCATGTCTAAGACACCAGAGGGTATCGAACCCAGTCGCGTTGAGTAAACAAAATAAGTACTTTAGCATCCCAAATCCTAACTACGTAATAAGAAATATGAAAAGGGTACATTACTATACATTAGTACATTATAAAAGAGTCATACTGTATATTTTTTTTGGGAAAATTTTGCAAAAAAAATCCACTTATTTTTTAATCATCTATCTGTAAGATATATTTCCATATTATCATCATACATTTTCTCACTTAGATTTAAGTATATTCGTTGAGATGAGGCATCGTGACTGACTGATGTTTACCTATAATTTTCACTTTTGTATTTTTATAAGTAATTACTGATTATGTAAATAAAATTAGAATTATATAATATTTGTAGGTTTGCTGTGTAATAGAGTTAAGACTTTGTATATTCTTGCAAGAAAATGCGGTGACAAATAAATTGTATTTTTGATATAATGAGTTTTTTTATTTTTTTAACCAACCTCAAAAAAAAAAAAGAAGTTATTAATTTAAGACGTATGTATGTAATATTATTAGAGTATATTCACATATGATAATCTATAAGGGCTTCCAAAATACAAAATTTTATAGATGTATCTATGTATGCTATGCATCAACACGAATCACAGATTTTTTATAAAGGGAAAAAAGAAAACCCAGAGAACCGATTCATTTTTATCAGATCACAAATCCGCATCTTCTTTAATTTCTATACTTACAGATGGTAACTATAATATAAATGATACTACCTAATGCAGATAATAAATAAAGTGTCACAGATTTTAGAACTGAACCCCAGACGCAAAATGAAATTGCAACCCTCATTAAAATGCTGTAACTCTTAAACAAATTAGTTTTTGGTAAATATTCTTCAAATTTTGAATTTTTTATTTCTGAAATCAACATTAGTTTCCTTATTTAAAGATTTTAATATGCAGATGTTTTAAAATTCTTTATCTCTATTTTCCAAAAATCAATGTGATGCTGATTAAGTATCTATCTAAGGTAAACATTTTAAAATTTAAAATGGCGGATTTTGGCATTTATAAACCAATTTGCCTCAGATTCTGGATATAAAGTTTTTTAAGGGTGCTAGGTCGAAATTTGGAATTTAAGAATCTTATGGTAACATTTGAAATTTTGAAATCCCTTTTTTTTATCTTGGGACAGTCCACGAAGGCTGATGCCTAAGTACTAACGTACCGGGGGTGTTATTTGGTGAAGTTTGTCAAGGACTTTTTTGGAATTGGGAGGAAGGAAAATTCTGGGGGCAGCAGGTTCCATAGTCTTGACACTCGGGAATAAAGGAACGAAGAAGGGGGAAGTTCGGGGGCTCTCTAACTAACTGTAAAAGGATGCTGCATTTTACGTGTTGCTCTTTGGGAGCTGCCGAGAAGGAATATCGGGCCCAAATTCCTGAGCAGAAGCCGGAAATCCAAAAAGAGCGCAGATCCCCACAGCTGCGTGGGCAAAAAGAAACCCTTTTCTGTGACGTTGGATCAAATAGACAACAGCTCTTTGAATGGAGTCCCGAATCTAATGTTGTAACGCCATTCCCAGACTGAGAACAATATTCAAAGAGGGGCTGATTTGGGATACATACAGAGTGTACAGATTGGGAAAAGAAATATTTCTGGCTCGAAAGAGGAATCCAATCTTTTTGAAGCTGCCAATATGGATAAAATGTGATTAAACGACTTTTGTTCTGCAGAACTTGGCCGCTCATATGTAACGGATGAGCATTCGCAGACTTTTTTCGCGACAGCGAACATGACTGTGTTTTTGAGGCCTATTTAGAATGTCAAATTTTGGCATTTATAAAGCGATTTGTCTTTATTTTTTTAATATAAAGAATCGATTCCTTTTGAAATCAGATCCTCCAAAAATGAAATCGATTCCAGATCATTTTAAAATGATACGAATCCCGATCACGGATCCTATTTTTAAAAAGTAAAATGTCTTCTTCACTACATTTTGTATCGAATATTTAGTTTCTATTTTTAAAAGTTTTATATTCGATAGCATAAAAAAATGTAGGCTAATTTGTTTTGTATCTACTTTTGATTTCATTTTTGTTGTTTAATTTAATGTATTCAGGGTGTTCAAAAATTGCAGGGAAATTTCAGGATTCCCTATTTAAAAATATTTAAAAAAAGTTTCTATAAATATGACCGTTGATTGGTAGTGTTTTCATTCTCATGAAATTCTTTTACTGGCAAAAGACTATGGAACAAAGATTCCAGATTTCTAAAAAGGTCAAGTAAATTATGAGCAATGTCACAATATTTACTTAAACATTTTAATGCAATTTTTATAAACATAAATGTGAATTTGGGAAAAAATACAATTAGAACAATCATTATTAAAATAAAAGGGTTTACGGTAATTGGTAAAATTCATGCAAGAATCACAAATTGTATATTGTTGATATTTTTATTAATATAAAAGTGTTTCAACATTACTTGGGGAAATTGAAAGTTTAGCAAAAACAAAAAAATGGATAAAACCTGAAAACCCCATAGAAAAATTTATTTAATTTTCTTAAATTTTACCAACAAAGCGTTCTTTTTGAATCGGGTGTTTTGGGCTTTTAAAAATACCCTGCCTTTGTTGCAAAAAAAAGCCCGTTTCGGTTTTGTTAACCATTCTTTTTATAAGATTTTATTTTTTATTGGATTTAAAATTACACTTTTTTTGTTTTTTGACGCTCAAAGAAAAGCAGATTTTAAATTTGATAATTCTTGAAGGGGGAAAAAAGGGTCTTTAATTTTAAATATTTCTTGAAAAAGCCAGGAAAAAAATAAAACGATTTTACAAAATTTCTGTTTCGTCCGGTTAATTCCAGTGTACGGATTTTCAAATTTCAGAAGGCATTTTATTTCATTATTTGCGCAACTTTCCCCCATTTACTTAACCGACCTGTATCTCCTGTGGTTACCAGGCCCCCCATACTTCGACACAATTTGAATCATCCTGCAATCCTGTATAAAACAAAAGAGTTTAAAAACCTATGTAAATTTTTAAAATTATTAATTCAATTTTAATAACAAAAATATTCAGACTTATGAATTTTTTTTGTTAGATGGAGCTAAAAACTAACAGAAAAATTAATTTCCCAATTCCTAAATAATAAAATTTAAATAAATCAAATATCATTATTTTTTATTTTAAATATTATTTTACTTCAATACTAATAATTATATTTTTTAAATTTAGTTTTGTCATGTTATATTTATTCGAGGTTTTATTATTAGGTATTTTTATTACATATTTATATGTTTTTATAGGTTTATAGAGAAAATATTTTAATAAAGAATAAAGTTTCGTTATTTATAAATTTCAATTGTTTTAATAAATATGTTTTCTTAAACAAAATTTGATTGATAGAAAGAACTAGGTAAATGATGTTGGCGTTGCATCCTTCACAATTTTTGGGTGTTGGTTTTATAGAATAAAGGACTAGTTTCTTTGGAACCTTTTTATTTTCGACATTGGGCAAAATTGTAGCCTCAATAAAGGGCTTAATAAATACGTCCCAAAAAAAAAAGATACACAAAAACTAGTAATTGTCCTTTTATTCTTTTTCCCACTAAACCAACAGCTCAAGAAAAAATTTTTTTTGGAGCACTGTCTGTCCGTTGGAAGTTAAATCTTTATTTAATTTTTTTTCTAAAAAATATAGCCATAAAATTAAAATCAAAAAAGTTAAAGGGGGTGGTTTTGGGGGTCACCCTTACCTAAAAACGAACAATCAACGGTGCATAATTAAAAAATAGCTTTTAAAACTGTCTTTTTTCTTTCAAACTGAAGATAATTAAAAAAAAATATCTAAGCCAAATAATTATACATGGTTAACATCCCGTAAAGGGTGAAATTTCCTTAGATCTGGAACGCACGTGCGACAAAAACCCGATTCTATTTTATTCTTTAATAAAAATTTTAAAAACCGCCACTTAAATTCGGCCGTTGTTTCCAAACGCCGTAAATTTTATTGGGCGCACCAATCGATCACCGGAATCCAGTCGTCACTAAAAAAGGACGAAAGATGCTATTTGTTGGTTTGAAAGATAGAAATAATATTTGTCGCGGCCACGTTTTGTTTTCATAGGCATTAAGCATCTTCCCAAAACAGTACTCAATCAACGATATGACTCCGAAAATGAATGGTTTCCCAGATAAACGGTGTTATTTTTTTTTTAATAAGCTTTTTGTAATTATCTTAAATACCCAGTAGCCGATTTTTTTGAATTTTGTCACTGTTATTTCTATTTAGGGGGGCCTAATTTTGGCTCAATTAAATTAAAATTATTAAGTTCAGTGGCGCCTAACTAAACAACTAAAGGAACTTCTTGTTTTCTTGATATTGTTTCATATCTTGACTCGTTTCGAGAAAAATAATTAAAACCAATTCATTCAAGTCTCACCCCCAAAAAAATTAAATTTTAATTTGCAGCCGGGTAAACTATTTGGGGACTTCAAAAATTGGTTTAATATTTTTCTAAAAAAAAAATAAAAAAATCAAAAGACAAAAAGTTTTATTTTTAATTGCCTAATTTAAAAAAATAAATAAATAGCGAAAAAGTTAGTGGTGTACTTTTTTCACAATTATTTTGAATAAGGTGTCCCCTGAAACGCTACTGGACTTAATAATTTTAAGTTAATTAGGCCTAAATTATATCCGTATTACTAAAAATAACACTTTTTTTCAATTTTCAAAAAAAATGGCTACTGGGTTTTTAAAAAAAAAACTAGATTTTTTTTACTATGAATTTTGGGATCCATATTAAATTTATAGAAACTTTTGTTATATTTTTTAATCTCATCTTGAAATTTGGCCGTTCATTCTTGTTATATAAAAATATTATTTCATGACTTTGAGTTTTTTTTAAGTCCAATATTTTTTTCTTAAATTAAATAAATATCTAAAATATTTTTATTTATTTTTCGGCAATGGCTAATTTTAACTATTCAACGAGGAGTTTTTGCATTATGTCACTGTTGTCATCTTCAAATATTCTAGACAAAATGGTGAAGGAAAGTAGTTTTTTTGGAAGTTTAAGGTGTATGGAAGCCCAATGCTATGGCCCATTCGATCAAAAAATGTCTAGCCTAGTATGAAAATAACTGTCAGAGTTGGCCCCGCCGATTCCGCAATAAAAAATTACGAAATAATTTAATGTGTTGCCTTTAACTGAAAATCAGTGTGAAGTTAAACACATTATAAATTAAGTACCGTTTTTGGATTGATAAAAACCTTCTTATTTTATGATTAGTGTTTATTAAATTGTGACCTTTTTGTTTTTTTGTTTTTCTTATAATATCGTAACAAAATGCTAGAGGTTGTATGTTTGTCTTGCAAATCCAAGGTCTCCCTCTTTTTCCTTTAGGTAAGTATTTTTATATTTAAATTAGGTGCTTCTTATAAGACTAACGTTAGGTAAACCAATTAAAATAATATAAATTATGAATAATAGAAAATGAAAATTTCATAGGAAATATTATGGAAAATAAGGAATCCTAACTATCTTTTAGATGATTTCCAAAATGTTTGTGTATTTCTGTGGATTATTAAAAAAATAAGGTTTACATTTGGTCTTTTATTTCTTTAATTTTAGTACACTTTTTAAAGGTCAAATTATTGATTACTGGGCAACCGGAAATTTTAATATATCACGTCCCTCAATTGAATGAAAGAAAGTACAATTTTGGTACGGTTTTTGGGCGCTGATTACAAATCAAAAAACAAAAAAACGGCAATGTTTGTTTTCGGATTTCATATCAAAATTGAAAATCAAACTAACCTTATTTTATTCCTTTCTTTTTGCACAAAATTCTTTATTTTACACTAAATTGGCACACAATATTTTACAAACACCTTTTAAAAACTTTTTTTATGTTTTTTTACACCTTTTTTTACCTTTTTTTTTTTTTAAGCAAATATGGCTGCCCTTTGAACTTAAAAAGTTCGCAATTTAATGGAAAAAGATGTAAAATAAAAAAAATAAAGGTTTTAAAAGGTTTTATAAAATAGGTCTTTATGTAAAAATCGAATTTTTCAAAAAGAAGGGAGAAATATTGAAAGGTTAGTTTAATTTTCAACTTTGATGATAAAGATCTCGGAACAAACTTCCAAAAGATTTTTTCAGATTTTTCGCGCCCCCCTTATACTAAATTTGATCAAAATCGGAAGGAGGTAACTTTTAGACAATACCATTTTTTAAAAATAAATTAGATTTTTGTTTTTTTAATCTTCTTTCAACAAAAATAAACTATAACACATAATATTTAACAGATACTGTTACAATGGATACTCAGGTAAAAGGTTCTAAACATTTTTAATACTTTATTCTGTCTCATGAATTTTGTTATTGTGAAAAATATGCCTAAAAGCAGTTATAAAATTTTCACTTTTTAATGTACAACCAGAATCCTAGGATTAGATTAAACTCTTTACACTATCTTGCCCTTCTTTTATCAAAATTGGGTTAATAATATTACAAATTTTGAAATTTATTTTAAAATCGTGTTTTTATTTTTCGATTTTAGGTAAAAATAAAAACTTCCAAAATATCGACCATTTAAATAGAAGGCAGTAAAGTGGCGCCATCTATTCTTTCCATATCATATCGATGATATAAAATCTAATATTAATAATAATTTTAAATTTCTATAGTTGTATCCTTTAATAACCAAAATTTGTGCAAAAAATAAAAAAAACAGTGAATGTTGGTTTGACATTTGATAATGTTTTTATGAATAATAAAAAATTTGGAATCCGGCCCTGACCTCTATTCATAGCGCAAATTCCGCGGGGCCCCCTATTCCCGCTGCCCTGCACGCCTGGACAATTTTGTTCTACAGTAGTGGGCTTCCATACACCTTTAAACTTCCTTGTTTTTACCCGAATAAAAAAAAATCGAATAACGAAAATCAATGCCAAAAGAGGGTCAATAATTATTGCTCATTTTTATATTCACTAAGAATGCTATTTTTGATACGAGTTTTTAATTAAAAAACATTTGTCGGAAATGATCACCTCTAAGATCCTATGTGCAACCTTTATTGGGTTAAGGAAGAAA
>JAHBCN010019617.1:0-15800 GCA_019359885.1 Listronotus oregonensis
TTTTTTAAAAAGGGGTAAATCCAAATTTTTTTTGTGGCTCTGAATATTTTTAGTCTTCGACCCTAATAACTTTTAAAATATTTATAGGCTTGAAATTTTTGTTATTAGTAACAGGGGCGAGGAGGTACGGGCGGGGGAGGGGCGCTCCCCCCTCCCCTTAGAAGAGCGGTCGTTCGCTGGTAAACTATAATTTTGACGAGCTTCATAACTTGCGACACTTCTTATAAGACCTAAGAAACTAACAGGCTTAAAGACGGGCTTGTGAATTCCAACTATACGTGATGTGATCTCTAATATCTATCTATCTATTTTATCATGATGAGTTTTCCAATATAATTTTTGTTTAACATTTTTACTTAAAAATGCTTATAACGACAAGGGTAGAGTAGTTTTTTTTTATAAAAAAAATGAATCAAAAAATTTTTTTTTGAAAACCCGAAAGAACTTTAAAGAAGTAGTAAAGAGCCCTAAGTAAAATAGACATAGGAGCGGGCGGTTGGCGGATGCGGGGTAAAGGTGTGGTTCCTTCCACGCGGCCGTCGCATAGACTAACGCAATGCGACTAACGCATGGGGCCGCCGTTTAATCAGGTGGTTTCAGGACCGCGGCTCAAACTCGCGTAGCAAAATTATTAGAAAAAGGGGAATAATCTTTGGTAAGAGTCGTGATGGATGATCTAGCAAATATTTATTGTTGGAAAAAAAAGAGGATGACGAAATACTATTACAATTAGCCAACCTGAAACATAGCAATGCCCCTATAAATCAAATATTTCAGAAAGACGCGATGAGGGTTGTTATATACATTAATAAATGACATTTGCAACAAGATGAAGAAAATTTAGAAAATATTTTGGGGATAATAGAGCACAGTTTAGTTTTAATCTTGACTTAATAAAAGACGATATAAAGTCCGAGCCATACAACAAGTTGAATATTCAATAACCCCAGAGAAAAAATTAGCCAATCTGTACAGGGTGTCCCCAATTTGAGTCTTATTATTAGGATCTCGAAAACTTGAAGAGATACGAGGTCGGTTAAATGAAGGCAAAGTTGCGTAATTTGATGCTAATCAAAATGCCACCTTAGAACTTAAAAAAATGTCGAATACATACTTTTGGAAAAAACAGATCATTCGCGATTTCGTTTTTTTTTTTTTATGACTTTTTTTGAGTGGATGTAAAAAAATAACTTTTACATTTCCATTGCTACTTTTTCTGTTCTACAAGATAGTGTTATTAGATTTATACACCGACGTTTCGTCTTGAGCCGCCATCATCAACTTTTTTTTTTAAATACGGCCCTGGTTTTTTATTATGTATTTTGGGAGCCTTAAGTTCCCAAAACCAATAATGTTTGCACTTATTCGAAAAATTTATAATAATGGCAATTTTCATAAAAAACCCATTTTAAAAGAGAGTCAAACAATATATTTTTGGCAGGATTTTGGGAAAACTTAAACTGATTTTTTCGAATAAGTAAAACATCTTGGATTTGGGATCTTAAAAGCCTTAAAATACGTAAAAAAAATCCAGTACCTCATTTAAAAAATAAAGTTTTAATTTTAAAAAAAAAAAGAAAACCACTGGACATTCCACAAAAAACAACACAAACAAAAATCAGCCCACACACGACTGCGGTTACACCTTCTTCAATCCAGTCGCATCAATCGCAGTCGTTGACAGCGGACGCATACGACGGCCGCTTGGATCAAACCAGGCACTTTTAAAAAATGAGTAGGAGGCGGGGGGTGGAAGGAAACATACCTTAAGAGGGGAGACAACTGTTCAAATTTTTTCTACAAATTTTTAGAAAAGTTATGGTGTCAATAACACAAAAATTTTGGGATTTCCATTGTCTTTTTTGTTATTTGTTACATAACGTAACGTAACTTCAACCGGTTCGAGATACATCACTAACCGAAACGTTGTGTAACAAATAACAAATAAAGACAATGGAAGTCCAAGTGTTATTGATCAGCCGATGTTGTGGGCCTTCATCGGTCGCCGCTCGCATTCATTCAAGCTATTTCTGATTTTTATATATATTTTTTAATTACTACCTCCACTGCTCATGTGAAACTCATATTAAAAAAAACGATCAAAACAAAAAATATAATCTAGGATTTTCTTTGTCTGCCCCCCCTTTTATACAATCCTGGTACGCCCTTGATTAGTAATAATTTTCTCCATAAATTTTACTAAAATTTTTATGTAAAAAATTCCAAAAATTTTAATATTAAGAAAAAAAAAGTACATTATAAAGAGAATATGCAGAAGGTTACCATACAACTACAGTCATGCAAACCCTATAGAGTAATCCTGGATTTAACAAACCTTTTGGCTTTAAGTATACTTTCAATAAAAGGAATTATTAAGCGTATATGTGGGCGTATAGCCTAGCAAACTTGTTTTTAATATGAAAAATATGCATAGTAACTTTTTTTAAGCCTCGGGGCCTTTAAATTTACCGACCGCCCATATTAGGATGAAATAACCGCGTAAATGCAATTATCGAAAAAATAATCTGCAAAAAAAAAGTAAAGGAAGGTGAAAAGCCGCGTTTACACCAAAATCTTCCCCTAAGTTTCCCCCAAGTTGGGGAATTTGTTGCTTCTTCTACAAAATACATCGATTTTTTTTATCTTCGACTTGTGGAGAGACCAGTCTTCCACTAAAATTTGGTTTTCCGCGGAGTGTCGGTAAGATCAATGAAAGTTGACAACTAAAAGTGGAAGATTTATTGCTGCGCGTTTTTGTGCAAGAAATTTTAAAGAATTAGTGGATAACGGGACAACTACTGTCTAAATCTTTCGCCCCAAATTTTTTGGGCAACAAGTTTTCCACTTGTTTCTCTAAATTTAAAAAAGAGCAATTTTTAGTTTTCTAAAAAAAAATTTTCCACTTGTTGCTCTAATTTGAGAAGAGAAAATTTTTAGGAAATTTTTAGTTTTCTTCAAACAATCTTTTGTCCACTTTTAGTTGTCAACTTTGGTGTAAACGCGCCTTTATAGTTTTTAAATGGGGAGGAGAAAATACGAAGCTTATCTTTAAAAGGATCTCCGGACCTCGCAATTTTTAGAGACCCTGCAGATGATTTACTGTGATGAAACTACGCATTTTAATCCCAATTAAAACCATCTTCGTCAAAAATCTAATCTAATCTTAACCTAATTATTTTTTATTTAATTTGTTTTCAAATTTAAAAAAAAAAAAAGTTTAAAAACCAAATTTTAGAAAAATCGAAAAAAGACCTAATAAAAAATTTTAAACATTTTTTGGTTTATTAAAGAAAATTCAAAAATAAAAAATTTTCCCATTTACACTTCTTTAAAAGCAAAAAATACTTTTGGGATTTATAAAACTAAATAAAATTTTTCCCAAACCATTTAAAGGGTTTAAACTTTTTAAAAAACTTTTTCCTTTAAAAAAAAAGTGTAAACTTTTTTTTGGGAAGTTCAAAACCAAAAAACGCTTTTATCTTTTTAAAAATAAAACAAAAAAAAACAAATTAAAAAGGGTTTTTGTTTTTTATTGGGTTATTTGTTAAGGGGAAAAAATTTAGATAACCATAAAATCAATTATTTTTTTTTATAAAAAAAAAATTTTTTTGGAATTTAAATTTAAAATAAAAAAATAATTTTAATTTATTGTTTTTAAAATTTATTATATTATTTTATTGTATTTGAAATTGTGATCTTTTGTCCCCAAAAACGTCAAATTTTTTATTTTTTTTTTTTTTTAAAAGAGGGTAATTTTTTTTGGGGTAAAAAATATTTTTTTTTCCCAAAAAAAATTTTCGACAGAAACCAAATTTTGCTTTTTTTTTTTAAAAAAATTTTTTCGATTAAAAATTCAAAGACCTCCAGTGCCAACATACGTCATTAATTTGGTTTTTAATAAACCCCCATTTTAAGAGTTTATTAAAAATTTTTTAATTAAAAAATCTGTTTTACATTGTAGAAGTATTAATTTTTTTTTTTTAAAAGGTTTTTTTTTTGTTAAGAGGTTAGTAGGAAATAATAGTTTTATAAGAATCAACCATTATGCTTCAACCTTTGGGGGGTTTAAGCCAAATCGTAGATTTTTTTTTGGGGCGGTAAATTTTTTCTATTCCCCAAAAATAATCTTTGTGAAAAAAATTAAAATCCATCCACAAGTTTTTTTGCCGATTTGGTTTGGGGTTTTAAATTTTTTTTTGAAAATTACATTGAAATTGCAAATTTTTTTTAAACCTGACTGAAAAAATGCATTTTTTTTTCCCATTATTTAGAAAAATAAAAAATATAAAAAATAAAGATGTTATAATTCATAAACTAAGAATGCCGTGTGTGGAAAAAGTGCAGAAGAATTCTTATTAACAATAATTATTTAAAAAAGAAAACAGTCAAGCCGTACAGCTTAAAAAAAGGAACCTTACAAATGTGAAGGTAAAATTTAATGATAATTTTAGATTTTTAGGGATCATGAAGTGACCCCTTTGAAATATATATGTTGGGCGCAAAGCCCAAAAAAGGCCCAAAGGGGGGTGGGTTTTGGCGAAATTTTTTCCCAAGTCCAAAAAATCGCCCGGGCCCTTTTAAATAGACCAGAGGGGTGTTTCAAAAAAAAAAACCGGTTTTTACCAGAACTAACCTAAAACTAAAACTTGGGGTTTTGAATTTTCTAAAAACCCACATAGAAGCAAATTTTTTTAATTTTTGATATGATAAATTTAAACTTTTTTTTAAAGGGAATAAGGGTTTTTTTAAAACGTTGTTAAAATTTTGTTTATAACTTCTACATAATTAATACAAATTCAAAGCCCTAAGTTCTAGTGGTCATGGTTAGTTCTGGGAAACAAAGCGGCTAGAAACACCAAACGTTTTTCGGATGCTAGAGTTCGGATTAAAAGGTCCAGAACGCGTTCGGTCACGTTAAACGGGAAACTATTTCGGGAAATTTGGGAAAATGCTGTCGACCGAACGGGGTTTGGCCCTTTTCCGTCCATTGACCGTTTTGGGTTTGCGCCCAACATATAATACTTGTAAAAGAAATTGCAATACCCACAATATGCTGCAACTATAATTTTTTGTCAGTTAATTGCCCCATGAAGTGTAGCAAACGATAACATTTTGTCCCAATTCATTTTAAAATACCAGACTTTTTAAAATTTAATTAAAAGTATAAATATCAGTTTTTTATTGGGATTTGCTTAAATTCATTTAGTCTTATTGCCTTGGGGCATTTAAAACACCTTTTTGCAATGCCTTCATCTGAAACGTGGGTGTATCGTCAATTAAGGTTTTTAAAAGGTGAAATAGTAGGCCCGAGAGGGGGGGAATTTTTGGAAGAATCGTTAATCGGAATGCTAAGAAAGGATGCGATGTTGGAAAGGGCTATACATCGTCACAGTAACTCAAAGGGGGCATGGGGAAGAAAAAAACCGATCGTAAGAATGTTTGAGTTAGTGCCCAAAACCGTTTCAGCAAAAAAGTGCAGGACAAGGAAGACAGATATCCTTGGCGTTTTATTGAAGAATTAAACGTAAGGGCTCAACCCCGTTCTGGGTTTTTAGCCATTGACCAAAAGAAAAGAAGGGAGGTGTCGAGCGGATCAATGGAATGAGAAAGAAATGGGGGAATGACAGTCACGATTTTGTTTTGGGGATGAGGAGAAAGTTCTGAAGGCGTGGAGAACGACAACTTTAATTTTGCATAGGGCAGACGGACAGAGGGGGGTATGGGTTGCCATAAAAATTGGCTTTTTTTATTTTTTTAACCAGAAACATGAACGCCCAATTTTCTTTAAAAAAAGTGTTACAGACTGTTGGGTTGTCATATTTAACAATTAAAAACCCCCTTTTTGGAAAATTTTAACCCGCAAAAGCGCAGCTAAAAAAAACTTTCTCCGTCTAACAAATTTTCCCCCTTTTCCTGGTCTGAAAAGTCCCCCGCTTATTTTTGGGATTGGGGAGGAGGTGGGTTTAACATTTATGCCTGATGCAAAACGTTTTCGTTTAATAAAATTGTCCTTTTCCCACCACACTTAGATATTGAATCAATTCCAGAATGCCACGAAGGTTCAGAGGGTCAAAACACGGGGCGCAACTTGCTACTATTTTTTGGTTTGGTTTAATTTTTTTGTTGACAATATTATCAAATGTTATTTTATTTTTTCCAATTATTTCCCAAAATATTAATAAAATATACTTACATTTACTGGGTGTTGCAATTTCTATGTCACACAGTATATACTATTAGTTACATTTTAGGATCCAACTTATTTAACCTAATAACACCAGTGTTGATTGTTTTATTTTTTTTTAAACTTTGCACCCCTTTATTAGGTTCATTTAAAACCACTAAAGAGTGTTAAAAAAAAACTACAAACTAAATTTACTATTATTGGTATTATTATTGATTCAGTGGTTCCACCACAACAAAAAAAGATGTTCTTAAGGTCAAAGAAACCCATACAACGTGTGACCATCAAAATGAGTGTTCCAGAAACGTCTATTTCCCTACTTGGATTAGTCTAACCCGATATTACCCACATTTTTTTCTGATTTACAAGTTAGTAATAATTAGGGAGTGTTCCCAAGACACGATAATCCCCTGCCAATAGATGTCAGAAATTCACATTCTACCTGTCCGCTCATCGGGCTTTTTGCCCCATAACGGTACGATCGCGGCCGAGTGCTGCTAAATCAAAATAACCACTGCAAATATTTGTTTCCGGGACATCTGCAAGTGCAGTTCCCTATGCGGGCGCCTGAGGTGGACTTTGGGCGTAAACTAATAAAAAAACACGATGGTCGGTCAAAAAAGCAGGTAACAGATGTTGCGAATGTAAAAGTATTTTTATACGACTGCTTTAGAAAAGGGGTTTGCACACGCTAAACAAGCTTTGAAAATTGTATTTTTGCGCACAATGTTTGCAAGGAAAATATGTTTTTTTAACGGTTCTGTCTTTCAAATGATTTATTATGGTTTTTTATTGTTATGTCAAAAATATAGAAAACTCAAAGTAGGCTTTTATTCCATAGCAACCGTCATAGTTTTCTTGTTTTGTTGATTAGATACCAATTTAGATACAAAAAATTTTGATTTCGCGAAAAAAATGTCCGATTCTGAAGAAATTCTAAAAAAGCGAGTTTAATCTCGTCAAACCTACTTCCAACAAAGTCAAGAAAATCGATATGAAGCCGAGTTACATCGATTTATGAAGTGGAGACAAAAAAAACGTACAAACGTTTTCCGAAAATGTTATGTTGGTGTACTTTGAAGAGCTGTCAACAAATACAATTTTCAACATTATGGAGCACCTTTTTCCATGCTAAAATCAACCCTGAGGGCAAACCAAAATACGGATATTGGGAAATACCAGAAGTTGCAGGCCCCTAATAAAAAGAAAATAAGAAAACTATGTGCCAAAGAAGTCCAAAATTCTTAGCGAGAATGATTTTTGCCGCTTCTAAAGAACGCTTCAGACGAGAAATATTTGCTAATCAAGGTAGGCATCACAGTTATTTTATTTATTTTATGGTGTCATTTTTTATAGTGAGAAGGTTTAGTAGGCAGGGGTTACCCAATTCTGTTTTTAAATAGTGCTAGTTTCATAAAGTACTTACTTAAAATGAATAAAACAAAGACTTATCGGTATTTTTTTCTTGTTTCAGGCAGTGGTGGCAGTCGGACTCTCTGGGGCATGCCGAAGAAAGAATTGTGCTTCCTTTAAAAAGAAAATATGACATTTTGGCAGCGCAATGTTAATTAAACAAGAGAATACCAAAACGAAGATGCCGAGATCATTTACAGTGTCAGGAAGTCTCTACACCATCTTAAAAAAGTATTCTGCCCTTCGACCTCCACTCCTGCAAACAGATCGTTTTTTCTTAATTATCAAAATGGAAAATGCACTCGCCAAAACATTGGAATTAACAAAATTGGCGGTATGGCAAAAGACATCGCCAAATTTTTGATGTTGGGGAAAATCCAGAACCCATACCGGGCATTGCTTTAGGCGGTCGTCAGCCACAATATTGGTGAATTCTGGATCAGATTTGCTGGCTCTGAAGCGCCATGGTGGATGGAAATCCAGCTCAGTCGCCGAAAGTTATATAGATGACTCGCTTAGTAATAAAATGGATGTTTCAGAGGGATCTCTTCCTCTGTGTCGTCTGTTGGGCACAGCCACAAACAATTGAGTAATGAAGTGCCGCAAGAAAACTGCAATATGCCGACGACAGAGAACTGTATAAGAAGGTGCCAGAAAATGTTGTCTCCATCGTTAAAAAGTCGATCAACAATGCGACGATTCCTGCAGAAGTAAACATTACAATTAATATTTTAAAATAGTTATGAAGTTTCCTGTTTGCTAAATTATAGTCTGTAGTTTCTTGTTTTCATTATTTTTGTTTTGCGTTTGTTTTTAAAATAAAAATTTACACAAAAAATGTTTTTTTTATTTGCAGTCGTATAAAAGTATCGAAAAAAATCTTAGAAAACCTCTTTACACTCGAGACTTGTGGACCTCGACTTCGTCTCGGTCCATCAAAATTTTCTCCCCCGTGTGCAAAAGGGGTATTTTTCAAACCTTTTTGTTTAATATACTATTGGTTTTCTTCCTGTTACTAAGTGGAGTAGATAATTTAATTTTCTGAGGGGGGCTATATACAGGGTGTTCGGAAAATAGACGGAGATATTGTAATGGGCGATTCCTTGTTTAAAAATATGAGAAAAAGATTCTATAAACATGGGTCCGGAAATGCACAGTTTTCAAGATACAGGGTGATAACTTTTTAAAAAAATATTAATGTTTTATTAATATTTTAAAAAATATTTACTCGATTCTTTTGAAATTTAGAAATATTATTTGTTGTAGTAAGAGGTTAATTTAGCCCTAAATAGATTAAAATTATAAGGTCCAGTGGCGTCCTGGCAGTCATCTTAGCTAAAAAAATTGGCCACTGCCTTTTTTGCAACTTTAATATTTGTTGCTTGATTAAGCGTCTAAAAATACAACTTCTTTACCTCCTGTATTTTTTTTTCTTATTTGACTTCTTTTTCGAGAAAAAAAAATAAAAACGGTTTCATTGCATGCCACTGGACAAAATTGGTTTATTAATTTTTGCTACAAAAATCACAGGTTCCCTGAAAAACAAAAAAACAAAACCATTTCTAGGAAACAGCTACAATAAATGTTGGAAATGTCCACCATCCATTTCTGTACACCTTCTTACTTGACGAATTATTGAACGACGAACTCAAGCTAAAATTCGAGGTCAATTTCTTACTTTTTCGCAAATATTTACAATTTTATTTCTTAACTCTTCTATTGTCTGTATGGGAGTGACGTAAACCAGAGTTTTAAGGTGTCCCCATAAATAAAAGTCTATTGGATTTAATTCAGGGGAGCGAGGTGGCCATTGAATTGGTCCACCTCTTCCAACCCAATTTTCCTCAAAGGTGTTATTTAGATGCGTTTTAACAGCTATACTAAAATGAGGAGGAGCTCCATCGTGCATAAAAGTTATTTGATTACGTACATTTAGAGGAACTTCTTCCAGCAGTACGGGCAATTCTTGTTAAAGAAACTCTAAGTAAGATTCGCCATTTAATCTTAAGGGTAAAAAGAAGGGCCCAATTAAATTGTCACCAACAATACCCCCCCACACATTTTAAGAAAATTGTTCCTGGGGACGACATTGTACGTAAGCATGAAGATTTTCTTCACTCCATACATGAGTGTTATGAAAATTAACAATACCATCCCGCCGAAATCCAGCTTCGTTCGTAAAAAGTATGGTTTTATTAAATTTTCTGTTATTATTAACCTTTTCGTAATACCATTGGTAAAACTGCAAGAGGGCAGAAAATCTCTTGGTAGTAATGCCTGCACACGTTGAACATGATACGGATACAAAAGTTGTTCGGAGAGAAATTGCCACACAGTGCTGTTGGAATGATTATCCCCTAATCGAGTTGCTATAGTCCTGGTACTTATACCAGGATTTTGTTCCACGGCACGTAAAACTGCCTCCTCAAACTCAGGCGTTCTTACGGACCTCGGCCGGCCTCTATCATTGGTGGGAATGGCAAAACTTTCTAAATAACATTATTGTCAAAAACATTACAAAACAGAAATAATCTGCATACAGGCGCCTCGCTGCATAACAGTTACTGTAAGCACGTGCATACATTACATGCATGTTTGTCATTTCCTCAAAAGTGTAATTTTCCATCACAAAAACCGAGATAAAAATTTTTTAGAGAAATTTTGCCAAGAAAATTGGGTGAATAATTATTTTCTAGAAAAACTGGCGCAAACCTCCATGCAGAAATGATTTTTCGGTTACCAAGGCACCCATGATTTTTTAGCAAAAATTAATAAACCAATTTTGTCCAGTGGCATGCAATGAAACCGTTTTTAATTTTTTTCTCGAAAACTGAGATACGAAAAAAATACAAGAGGTGAAGAAGTTGTATTTTTAAACGCTTAATCAAACAACAAATATTAAAGATGCAAAAAAGCAGTGGCGCCAATTTTATTCGCTAAGATGTCCCCGGGACGCCACTGGACCTTATAATTTTAATATATTTAGGGCTAAATTAGCCTCTTAATACAACAAATAATATTGCTAAAGTTCAAAAGAATCGAGTAAATATTTTTTAAAATATTAATAAAAAATTAATATTTTTTAAAAAAGTTATCACCCTGTATCTTGAAAACGGTGCATTTCCGGACCCATGTGTGTAGAAACTTTATCTCATATTTTTAAAGAAAGAATCGCCCATTACAATATCTCCGTCTATTTTTCGAACACCCTGTATACAGGGTGTCCGGATAAGGACAGCGAGCGGCCGTATCTCGACAATGGTAAGGCCCAGAGGTTCGGGAAAAATAATCTTATAAACAAAATGGGCAAGGAAAATGGCTGAAAATTATTTTAAACTTCGAAATTCGACCGCCAGGGGACGTAACTCCTATAAAGAAACATGAAATTCAAGCTATCTGGCAAAGTTGGAGTATGAGCTATAACTTTGAAAACATCATAACAATGCTTTGTGACATTTTTTCGTATCCGTCATAATAAGGGAGGTGGAGGCTAATGCATTGAGCATTATTTAAATAATAATATCTCCGGAACCATTTAACCGATTTGAATGTTTTTAGACTTGCTTAAAAGATCATTTTATAGTCCTTTAATAGATAATATTTTTTGAAACGTTTAGTTTAAAACACATGAACCAGAGGGCGTTATTTGCAGTGATTACACATTTTTGTGATTTTTGGAAAAACATTAAATGAAACGGTACTATTTTTAGAGTTATACAAGAAAGTGTTAAAAAATCAAGTACCTTAACCGAATCAAGTTTCTTTAGCAAAAAATAATGCAGAACCATGGTAACGGCTCTGCATTATTTAAGTAATTACTAAATTAAAAAGATTACGGATTTAACAACTGTCAAAATTTAGTTCTGACAGTTTCTTTGCCTCAGGTTTAGTGTGCTGATGCACATTGCATCGAATGTACAGGGTTATTCATTTTAAAGTAAACAGGGCTTCATTTTTAAACTTCCCTCTACTTTTTAAAAAACAATATAGCCACTTCGTGTTTTTTTTCGTGGAATTCAATAATCTAATCAGAAAAACATTTGAAACAAAAACAAAAGGGGTACAGCACGAGTGACGTATTTTTTAAATGAAATACCCTGTATATTTTTATATCAATAAATAGAGATTTTTACGAGGAATTCGGTGATATAGGGGTTACTGGGTTTATTTCCTGCGGTTCTGCTGCAATTGTCTGAAAACTGCATGATACTCTAAGGATAATTTCACCTGAAAAATCCTGGCCACAGGTCACAGGTACTTATTTGTTAAACGTTTATTACTTTTTGGAGTAGTTTTATAATGAGGTTTTTATCAAAAGAAAGGCTTCAAATTATAACTCTCTATTATAAATGTGGAGAAAACGCCACGAAAACACAACGAAGATATTTGCAATTTTCTACTGAAATATATCAGTGAAAAACGATTTTAAAACTAAAGGTCTTATTCCAAGAAACAAACTCGTTACATATTAGAAAAAGGACTACAATGAGAAAAAGAAACCGGGATCGAGCTATTCTAAATTATTTTACTTTGTATCCCATGAAGTCAATTACTGACGCAGTTAGAGACTTGAGGTATGGCCCTGCAAGAAGAAGAGTACCCTATTAGAGAACACTGAAATATTTTAAGTATCTTCCATATCACGTTCTTCCAGTGCAGCATTTAACACGTGAACAAAAGGAACTTCGCTTTTAATTTGTCTCCCAAATTTTAATTTATGAACGAGATAACGATCCTACCCTATTTCAAATGATTCTTTGGAGGGATGAAGCTACGTTCACTACATCAGGAATGTTTAACAGACGCAATACGCACAGCTGGGCAAGACAAAATTCCAGGAAATTTCAAGAGATTAAATACCAAGGGAGGTCTTCCCTTCATGTCTGGTGTGGTGGGCTAACAATAGAATTGTCGGGCCAATATTCTATGAGGATCCTTAACTGGAGAAAGATATATCAATCTTCTTGAAAACGATATTAAGGACATTTTAGAAGAATTGCCACTCGAAACGTATAGCAAGATAATTTGACAACAAGACGGAGTGCCGCCCCATGCTGTTCGTCAAGTTGTGCAGTATCTCAATCGCTGATACAATCAGTGGATTGGACGTTATGGCACTATTAGATGCCCACCTAATAGTCCAGATATTACAATTTCGGACACTTTTCTATGGGTCACTTAAAGAATGTCGTTTACCAAAATGTGAACATAAACACGAAAGAAATGAGAGAAAAAATTGAAAATGAAATTAATCGTCTTAACTAAAAACCTCAAATAATATCGGCGAGCTTGGAAAGGCTAAGGAGGAGTTATAGATAATGTTTCGAAAATAACGGGGGTCATATAGAACTTATAGAAATTATTAGGGACATTATAATTTTTGTATAAGTGTTCTTCTGATAAAAACCTCATTATAAAACTACTTCAAAAAGTAATAAACGTATTTTTAAAATTCTTGAGTTTGACAAATACGCACCTGTGACCTGTGGCAGCCAGGTTTTTTCCGCTGAAACTATTCTTATAATATCATGCAGTTTGTAGACAATTGCAGCAGCACCGCAGGAAATAAACCCAGCAACCCTTATATCACCGAATTCCTCGTGAAAATCTCTATCTATTGATATAAAAATATACGGGGTATTCCATTAAAAAAATGCGTCACTCGTCACTCGTGCTGTAACTCTTTTGTTTTCGTTTCAAATGTTTTTCTGATTAATGGCTATATTCGTTTTTTAAAAAAGGGAAGTTCAAAAATAAAGCCCTGTTTACTTTAAAATTGAATTAATAACCCTGTACGTTGGGAGTGGACATCATTAATCTCAAACTTTTTATGTTATAGAAAAGCTAAACAAAAAGTTCTAATAAACACGTGTCAGGAAATGCCTCAAAAAGTTATGGCATTAATTATTTCCTCCAAACTGCAATTTTCAATATTATGCTCTGCGCGTATTTCTGTTTCACCCTGTAAACTAAATGCAGGAATGCTTCTATCTAAATAATTTTACCGTGTAATAATATTACATTGTTTTTAATGTTCAACTAAAAACAATAAACATTTTTCTGCCTTTGCAGCATGGCACAATCATTAGCACATTTATGCTTGTAAAACAATAAAATCTCAAACGAGTTACATATTTCTGCTTTAATAATTTTATTTATTTTTAATGGTCGATGGATGCAGTACTTCTTAAAGGTATTTTTTTTAATATCTTTATCGTATCTGACGTAAACGGTATATAATTTATCTTGCAACAGAATGGCAAAGTAGACCTTTAAAGGTCAGTTGTATTTATTTACTCTTGTTAGTGTACATCATCAATAAATGTGTATAGTAGATAAGAAAAAGTTTGTAAAGCCAAAACGAAGTAAAAATTACGTGTGCTGTAGTAGTTTGTAATATTTTTGGTGTAGAAGAACAAGTAAGTTAAATAATATCTAAAAGTTTATAAGGATTTTTTTACTTTTGCTAACCACAACCAACTACTGGGGATTGTCTTACTGGGCCCTTTTGAGTAACCGATGACTTCATGGGGTATCAAGTGAATTTTCTATTTTTATTTAGAGATCGAACGCTGTTAGAACAACACCGATACGTCACGGTCTCATATGGCAAACTGATATGAGACCGTGACGTATCGGTGTTGTTCTAACAGCGTTCGATCTCTACAGCTAAGAGAACAGGCAAAAAGGAATTATGATGTGCATTAACAAATTTTAAAATAAAGATATTGTTTTTTTTTTCATTTTGTTCTATATTTTGGTGGATTTACGATTCTTAAAAAAAAATCCGAAAAAATTGTTTTTGGTATAAATTTTTACTTTAAAAATAACAAAATGGGTATTTGTTTCCGTCAATAAAATACATCTATTTAAGTTTAAGAACAAAAAGTGGTTTAATCTCGTCGGCGTTACTTTTGAGAATAACCTCGACTGGCACAAGAACATTACATCCATAACCTCGGCAGCTTCAAGAAAGCTTGGATTTCTCTTTCGAGCCAGAAAGTACTTCTCTTCTTTCAATCTGTATACTCTATGTATCCCAGATCAGACCCTCATTAGAATATTGTTCTCATGTCTGGGGAATGGCGTCTCCTACAACACTTAGCATCTGGATTCCATTCAGAGAAGAGCCGTTCGTCTTATTAATGATTCCACGCTTACAGAAATGCCCTTCTTGCCCACCGTCGGGCTGTAGGGGATCTGTCGTTCTTCTATAGGTATTTTCACGGCTTCTGCTCAGATGAGTTGGCCAGTACAATTCCCCCTCTGGCAGCTTCCAACAGAGCAACACGTAGTGCAACTTTTATGCATCCTTTTACAGTTCAACTAGAGAGGCCCCGAACTTCCCGCTTTCTTTATTCCTTCATCCCCAGAGTGTCTAGACTTTGGAACCTGCTACCCGCAGAAGTTTTTCCTTCTCCTCCCAGTCTCCAAATATTTAGTCCTATGTGAACAAACTTTCTCTCATCACTCTTAAGACACCCACGGTACAGGGTACATAATATTTACATGGCTTCCGGGGCTTTTATTTTTAAAAACAGAAAAAAATGTTTTATATAAAAATTGTAGGATTTTTTCCATATTTATCTTTTGAAATTATCACTAAAAAAATATCGCAATAAAAAAATGTAAAAATATAGGCAACTTCAACTTTTTTAAATGAAACACCCTGTATATTATGCGCTACAATGAAAGATCTTTTTTTCTGATTTCAAATATATATACATTGATAATATTTAGATGAACCATTTTTGAGATATTTTAGGTTAAATTATTAATAAATTACAAAAAAGTTTCATATTAGTATCAAGAAAGCCATGGAAACAACAAAATTGTTATGTTGTTAAATTTGGTGAGGATTTTCTTTGCTGTTATTCTTGCGATTTAACATTCCTGCTAAAGTGAAGGAAGACTTGTCGGTGAATAGAATTTTATTTAAAAACTTTGGATCCTGCTGCATAAACCTAGCTATTTCCAATGCATACTTAGGTCGGTCCTGCATGTTTTGTTCAGGAAGTTTCTGAACGGACATAAATTTATAAGGATAAAATTTGTAAAATTTTAAGGCTAAAGGATTTTATAATCTGTTTTATTAGGTTCAGATGCCTCATCCGAGATTGATATTTCAGGATTTTCTAAAATTATTAAAAGTAGTTAGTGCAAGTCCAATAGAAAAAGTATAATAATTATGTTTCTTTAAAAG
>JAHBCN010019618.1:0-15761 GCA_019359885.1 Listronotus oregonensis
AAACTAGGGCCCGGGGGCCCACCCGGCCCGCGGACGATTTTGTCCCCCCCGGGAGAGCAGCATACTTGAAAACTTTTTTTAGAGAACAAAAATTTTTATAGCAAATTAAATTTAGTTTACTAAGTATTCTAATTTTATGTTGAATAATTATTAAATGAATCTACATTATATGTCATGGGCTAACTCCGCAACTCATAACATTTTTGTGGCTTTTGTTATTTTTTTTGTGATAAGTTGGATAAAGAAACACAAAATTTTAATGAGTAAAGACATGTATAATATGCAAAAAATTTTAATTCGTTTATAAAACTAACAAATTATTGAAATGAATCCAACTAACATTTTATACATTTTAAAAATAAAACTTATAACAAACAAAATTTACATATAAAACTAATGAGATTTTTTAATTGAATTTTTCCACGACAATAGTTTGTAGTTGTATAATTTTACTTGTACCAATTATTAAAAAGATTTAAGATGCTCATCATTAATTTCGATCGTAAAAATTTTTTGACTTCATTTTGGGGAAGGTTTTTTTCCCCAAAAATAGTACCAAAAAAAGAAAAAAGACCACGAAAAAATTTATAAAAAATCAAATTTGTCAGTGGAAGACTTTAAAAATTAACAAAATGAGTTTTGATATTTGTTCTTAATTATATCCTGCTTGTAGATCAATCATTTCCTTTGGGTTCCCGGGGGTAGGGGGTTTAATGTCGACAAAAAATTCTGAAAAAATTTTAAATTTATTCGAATGGCATCAAAGTCCGAGAAACAGTATCAAAATTTATCTTCAAAGCACTCAAAATTTCGATTGCAAAATCGATAGGAAACTCAGTCTAGTGTGTGGCTGAATATTTCCTGTTTTAAAATGGGAAAAAAAATTTTTTCGTAGTTGTGATTAAACATTTTAATTTCTTCCGGGAAAGATTTTATATTAGGGATAAATCAGGGAAAATGCTGGTTTTCTCCTTGCAATCCCAAATTAGTTCGTTCACATGTTTTGTCAAATCAAAAAGAATGCTAACTTCCAAGCCATGCGTTGTTTTTAATTCATAAGAGGGCGATGCTTTTTTCAAAAAATTTTGATCACTGCTCGGGAAATTCAAAAACGCTAAGGGGTTTCCCCCAAAAGCCAGCGTACGGCAAAATTTAAAGGTAAGTCAGTTTTCCAATCTCTTCAATAAATTGTCGGAATTGTCGGTGATTCACCCAAAAGATCTGATAAAAATTTAAAGTTGATATGACTGGCAGAACGTAGAAAATCCAAACATTTTCCGCACAAAGACGGGAAGAATGAAAATGAAACTTGGTTTTGAACCCCCGCATTTTCACATTGACAAAAAGAGACCCCCTTTTTCTTTCCCACCATGTTTTTTCCTCCATCGTTTAAACATTTCGTTTTTCCATCGAAGGTTCTTTTGATTAATGGCCATTTCAACTCCTTTAAAAATATCTGTACCAGTAGTTTGTGCCAAACAAGAAGTTCTTCTGCACTTCAAGCTTTTATCTACTCCTGAATATAAATCAACACCTAGCATTTTGAAAACCGTTGACTATAAGGAAAAAAAACCACTCAAAATGTCCCTTTTTGTCGAACAGTTAGGGGTATATTTTCAGCGATGTTTTCTACCCCTTTGGCCATAGGTTTGCTGACATACTGACAGTTTTTAATAAATTTCCTTTTCAGGGGAATTTTTTCGGCTACTGCAATTATGCATTCTTTGATCATTTCTCCATCGGTAACCAGTTTTTCAATTTCAAGAGCCACAAAAAGCTGGCACGTTTAATGTTATATTCTTTGAGAAGGGCCCTTTTCATTGCAAACCCAAACATGGGCCCCTTTGTTACTACCCCAATTACGAAATACTGAATGTTCCACTGATCTTTGTTCTCTCTTCAAAAAATTTTTTTTCGTTTTTTTTTCCATACTACTAATTCACCCCAAAAAAAGCAACAATTCAAATCAAAATACTGTTATAAAGATGTCTTAAACTTAAACCCACAAAACGTTTTAAGGAGGTATGAAATTTTTTTATTTAACAACAGTGTCATAGGAATTTGATTTTTGGGGGTTTCGCCACTACCCTTTTCTTATATTTTCCCAATTACTGCCATGTAGAAGGGGAGGGGAAAACACCAAAAACTTTCTCAACCAACGAGATTATTCATGTGCTATTAGCGCCATCTGTTAGCGATAAAAGGGGACACCTATTTCCGCTTGTGTCCACCAGATGTCGTTCCCGTTATTTCCTCATGGCTCGTACTCTACGACTAATCTGAAAATTACTGATAATGACGGGAAAAATTTAAAAAATTTTGGGTGTTTTTTTTTGGGATTTTGTCGATTTCCCCCAGCCCCTTTTTTTTAAAAACGGTTGTTTTTTTTTTTAAACGTTTTTTTTACTTTTTCCGGGAATTTTTTTTTTCTTTTTTTCTTTGGACTTTTTTTTTAAATTTTTACCCACCGGCAACAATGATAAATGGTTTTGGCCCTCGAACTTACTGGAGTAATCAGGGGGGCCCCCTAAGGCTGGAAAGTTTGCCCCCCCTGCTCTAGCTCATCGAGCCGGTCTTGACCACGAATCAAAAATAAAATTACTTAGTCACCCCCCCTATGTCGGACTTGGCCCTGTTTTTCTTTATTCCCTATAAAAAAAAAAAATTTAAAAAAGGGAAAAAATTTTTTTCGTGCAACTCAGAGCTATTGGGACCGTTTGAAAAATTTTTGCGCTAATGTTCCACAGTTGTTGTGGAAAAAATTTTTTTTACTTGGTTCGAGCGTATAAAGTCTTGCTTAGCGGCTGATGGTGATTATTTTAAAAAAAGTAAATATTCTCTTAGTACGACAGAACTTACCTAATGACATACGTATTAATAATAAATTGTGGATATCATAATTTTGTTTTTTTTTTAGAATATATTTCGATTTAAACAACCAATTTTACGGTTTTTTTAAAGGTTTTTTTTAAATGACGGGGGGTTTGAAATAGACTTAATGTTTTTTTTTGTTTTATTTTTAGGGGGTATATTTATTTCCTAATCGAAATTCATACATTAAAGGGGCTGTTAATAAATGATTTTGTATACATGGGTAAAAATAAACGATCGCGAAAATATACCTTTCAAATTAGTGTGATTTAATCAGTCCCAAATTAATAACTGCAGAAGTTATTATATAAAATGATATGTTCTTTAAATAAAAGATCTGTTGTTTATTGAAGTTAAGCTAATGGAAAACAATTATCTGCAAGGTATGTATGTTCAATCATCCAAAAATGCCTTAATGATTAAGTAATAAAATTACGTACCAGAACTAACCAAAATTAAGTGATATTATTTTGGTACATTAGAAAATATAACAAATTGGTAAAAGATCCACTATTTTCGAACACAGTTCTTATTTCAACATGGAAGCAATTTCAGCATAATTTGTTGTCAATATTTTTTTATTTAGGAAGCAAACTTTTTATAAATTTGGGTACATGTTGAAAACAAATAAAGTCAATTTGGCATAAAATAACTTTTGGGTGCATATATATATATATATATATATATATATATATATATATATTTTTATATATATATATATATATATATATATATATATACTATATATATATATATATATATATATATATAAATATATGTATAAGAGAAATTCCTTGAGGGATAAAATTTATTAAAAGGCAGTATATACCTCTGATGGTATAAATAATATTGTCACTATTTCAAGATACAAAGAAAGTACATTTTCTGGCTTCTGTATGTCTCGAGTAGAGCCGCGCCTTTATTATAGTAGCTTCCAATTGTTTTTCTTGATTTTAATGATCAGTTGTCTCTTCTACGCCAACTATATTTCTTTACTAATTATAATAAAAAGTGGGTCATTAAATTTTTTAAGTATTTAAATAATTATAGAATTTATTTGTATATTCTGTAAGAAAGCTTAGAAAAATAATATGAGATTTCAGAATGTTTACGAGTATATGATATAGATAAATGAGAATATATTTTTATACCCATTTTAAATTCTCACTAATTAATTATAAATGAGTACATTAAAATTCAGAAATTAAACTACTTAAATGCAGCTAATTTCACATTTATTCAATTAATTTTAAACTTAAACTGTTGGCCAACAGTTACGAAAGTTTTTGCATAATATATTATCAATCAAATTAGAGCATAAGAAAATATCTTGTATCAACGATATATAAAAACTATATCTAAGAACTCTAAAACCCGTATTCGTTGGGATTCCCTGGGCACTGTTGATTAAACAAGTTGCCTGCTCACGCAAGACAAATAAATATTAACTGTAAATATTATTCTGTAGTAAAAAATGTACTGTTCAGCTTTTTTTAGCAGCAGAACTGCAGGACAGCAATTTTTTAATTTTATTAACTTTTAAATGTTTATAACCATGTTAATATAGTAATGATAAGATTGTAAATTTCATAATAAAATGACTTTTGCTAACAAAAAAAAGTTGTATTATATAAATAAATATATAAATTAATTAATAATTATGTTTTTAAATTCCTTATAATAATTGTGCTTATGTTTGTACTATTTTGTTGTAATACAAATGTATATGTAATTAGTTCCAGTTTTAAGTTTAGGACTTCCGTTTCGACTTTCATCAAGTGAACACGCGTTTGGAAGGTTTAGCTTTTTCGTTGGAATCGACCGCAGTGGCGGAAAAAAATTGATTTTGCTCGTGAAAATCGAGGGGACCTCCGCAATTAATATGGGGGACTTTCTTCTGGGCAAGCGCGGGAGTGGTTGAGGCCTAGTTTCTGATCTTGTTAAATTTTTACGTAGTGCACGAGGTTACTTCCTTTGGGGAGGATAGGTTGCGCGCCAGGGAAAACGTCAGACTGAAAAACCAAGCTGGTTGTAGGGATAACAGTAGCAGCTTTTGGTTAGACTACCGTTAATTGTGCCTTTCATCGATTACGTTGAGAATTAGTCGGAATTTCTGGGGCTACATAGCCCAATTATCCAGATTTTCCATAGACAAAGCCGGAAGGCTTATTTTGCACATCGCGGCATATGACGGGAAGAAGTGCTTATACGGCGCTGGAATTTAAAGATTGGCAGCAAAGCCATAATTGATGATAGAATTGAATAGGTGTTTTATTAGGTTACCTTCTTAATAGTATCCAAAAATTAATAAAAAAAATGATTTTGGAAAAAAAAGTATTTTAAATTTTTATTATTTTTTTTAGTTTGAGCGCCTTATGATGCATTTTGCTTAATTTTGAATGTTTTTGCCACAGCCTTTGCTCTTTTCCCTTTTTAATTTTAGAGCAGTCCACGAAGGATATTTCAATTTTTTAACCGTTCTTTCCCAGAGATTTTGAATTTTCCAAATTATCCTACATAGAATTATTAACAAAATTTTTATAATTTTTAATATGGTAGAATTGTTATATTTTTTTAAAATTTTAATTATATTTTCCATGGGTTTTTCTAATACGTTTTTAAAATTTTTGTTTAAACCTTTTAATTTAAAAATTTTTTTTTTTATTTATTTTCCCAAATATATTTCAGACGTAAATGCGGGGATGTATTAAAAAAGACCCCAAATTATTACATTAAAATGAAATTTTTTTGGACTCCCTGCGTAATGGGCGTTTTTTCAACATTTTTAAAAAGCTCGTGGCAGGGACTCTAGACGTGAGTATATTGTTTAATAGTAGTACATTCTAATATATTCCGTTAGAACTAATTATCAAAAATGTTTAATTCACATGACATTGAAACGTGCCCCAGGTATTCATAATCCATTAAAATAGTTTAGTTATGAAAAAAATTTAATGCTTGTTTATCAGTCTTTGTGACTGAATAATAATATAAAACTATTTAAAATTATTTAAGTTAATAACCTTAAAGCAATTTAAAATTTCAAACTTTAAGCACAGCGTTAAGTATGTTTAAAAAGTGACAAATTAGATATTTTACGCCTTAGTTCTTGGAAAAAAAAACAATTGCTAAATTAAGCAGGGTGTTCAGAAAGTGAGATAAGATATTCAAGATCAAATTTAATTCAATAAGAATCCTTCTAGTTTGTGGGATATTTGTAAAGGGGTTTGCTATTTTATTTTTTTGATTTCTTCTCCAAGATATGATAAAAAAAAACATTTTTTATTATATCTAAGTGACATCCCCCATTTTATTAACTATTTTAGAGTTCTTACCACTTTCTTTGTGTAACAGGATAACTAAACATTCTTATGAATTTTTGAAAAAGTGTGAATAAGGTTTATAATAATAAATAAAAAAATATTATAGCTACACTTTACTTACCTATACACATGTTCCTTTTTATAATAAAAACTTTTGCAATAGCATGAATAAAGGTTTGGTCTTTTTTTGTGTTAAAAAAATTTTGTTAAACTTATTTATATTAGATTATTTAAAAAAAAAAGTATATTATAATTTTTACTTCTTAGAGACAAACAATTTTTGCCACAATTTCTATAAATGTCCTTTAAAATTTTTTTTACTTCCTCCTTTTTCTACTTATATTACATACAATCTGGTGTTTTTTTCGTAACTAAAATTGGTAAAAAAATTTAAACCGTCCTTAAGGCCTAGGTTTTATAGGGCATAGATCTATGGTAGACTTATTGTGAAATAAAATTTCCTACCCTTTTTGTAAAGTAAACTAAATATTCGAAAGTAATGTAAGATTTTTTATCCGAAACTGATGTTCTATGTAACTAAAATTAGTAGAAAAAAAAATTTAACCGTCCTTTAAGCTTAAATGTTATAAAGTACGAGACGTAGACCCTTGATAGACTTATTGCTGAAATGAAATTTTCTACGGGTTTAGTAAAGTAAACTCAGTATTTGAAAATAATATAAAAATATGTTACTTCCGAAACCCGATGTTTTATAACTAAAAATTTTTGAAAAAAAAAAAATTGACCATCCTTTCAGCTTAAATTTTTATAAAGTATACGTAGACCCTTGTAGACTTGCTGAAATAAAATTTTCTACAATAGTTTAGTATTGAAAATAATAAGTGCGCAGCTAAACGGGAAAAAAAATTGTAATCATTTTTTTATCAAAAAAAATTTTTTTTGTTTTATTTTTTTTTTAAATAAAGGGAAGTTAACAAGTAGCCATTTGATTTACAATATCAAAAATTTTATTTTCCCAAAACACATCCAAAAAAGTCTTTTTTGCCTTTTTGCATTGTTGGAGTCTATCCCAAAGACAACACGATCGATGTTTCAGGGGTTCGAACTGTTTTTTACTACCATCTCTTTTAATCATCCAGTTTCCCTTGATTGTTTACCCAAGTTTTAATTGTTTTAGCTGACGGAACTGGCTGATTGCACGGTATATTGAAATGCCTTCGAGTCAAGCCCCTTTTTGCACTAAACCCCTTTTAAATTTTTGATAGTGGTTTTACTGCGTAGCCTCGCTGCTCACTGTCCAAAGACCCTATTATAACTAAATGGAAAATCCATGCGGGTTCTGACACACCAGTAACTTTCGATGCCACCACTTCACCACGTCCGAAGTCCCACCACAAATATTTCAAATTAATTTTAAAAAATATTCTTGAGCTCGAAAAATTTCCCGGGAAAAAAATTTTACTTAATGGTTATTACTAGTGGATATTTTCGCAACATATCTATTACCCCATATGTTCAAATTTCAAAAATAAACAGGAAATACTTACTAAACTTTATTAAGAATTGTGGTAAATTATTTCAAAACGACATTGAAAATAACGGAGGATTTCAAGGTTGACAAATTTCTTAAATAAAAAATAAACGCGAGAAAAATTATTTTTTTGGTTTTGGAAAAATGACAAATAAGCAGACGAAGCCATGGTACCATGGTTAACTGATTAAAATTTAGTAGTGGGAAAAATGTAACAAAAAAAAAAAATCGGGTGGAAAAAAAGACCCATTTTTGCTAAAATTCATCTGAAAAGTCATTACAAACTGACAAGAGTTATTTTCTTTTGTCATGAGAAAACAATTATTCTATTAATTATAATCGCCAAATATTACAAAATAGAAATAACTTTTTTGTAAAATTTTAATTTAACCTTAAGCAACACAAAAAACGGACATTATGTAAATTTTGCTTATTGACCCTTTTTTAAACAATTTTTATTGTTTTTTTTTCCCTCCAATTAAGTAAAAATTTACCAACAAAATTAAAAATGCATCGGGAGTTTTTGAAAGTGTAAGGTGCGTTTAGACCGAGCACACCACTGATCCACGCGAATGCTCGTTAAACGTTATGCGCACACGCCACCGTGTTTTTCAAATGCGCGAATAGACTGGCGCGACCCCCCCCTTTTGGTCCCCGATGCGATGCTAAAAAAGTTAAATTTGGGTTCGCAAACCCCCGTTTGAACGGGGTTGGACTTTGGGGGAGTATTACAACCCCACGTACTACAACGGGCGAATTAGTTTAATTTGAAAAGGGGGGGGAGTAACCCAGGGGTTTTTTTTCTAGAAAAAATTGAAAAAATTTTATATTATGGGATTGGGAACCAAGAATATTATCAAAACAAGAAAACAAGATCCTTGGCAAGCACTTGTGAATAATTTTTTAAATTTAGATAGTGCAGAAGCACAAAAAAAAAAAAAAGTCTCATGGGATGTTTCGCCGTAAAAAGTAAAATTAGGGGCCCGCATTGAAACTGGAAAAAGGTATGTACATGCATATGTATATCGGGGGTTGCTATGCTGGGCGGTACAAAAAAATCACCTGTAAATTTTCAAGTAGTAAAATATTGGCTCTCCTAATTATTTTAGACAAAAATTTTTTTTAGATATTTTAGGGGGCCGAGTTCCCCCCTTCATTGGTCTTTTTAGCCAACAGTTTACAAATCCTAAAAGTGTTTATATTGTAACTTTCCCCACCCTGCAGATGTAACTTAATAATAAAAAACCGGGGCACATTCAACAGTGACACGTCAAATCATAAATTCACTAGTGTCCTGCCAAAAATAAAAGTTTTTGCTGTTTTTTTATTATGTGCGAGAGTACTGCAGGGTGCATGTTCGGAAAAAAGTATTTTGTCTGTTTTCTACGTTTACGATTTTTCTTTATTATCAAATTATACATTAAAATAAATGCCCGCCATCGTCGTCTTCCTTAAAACGACTCCTGCGAACAACTGGATCGCTTGTGCGTGAAAATACATAAACCTATTTAAACGCTTTTTGCAAACGCAAACGAATGCTGCATGGATGTCCTGCGTACGGGTCGGGGCGCCTATTCTGGTAAAACGTTACGTTTTCGGGGCGTTAAGCGGGGTGACGGGGCCCCCCGCTGGCACCCCCCCAACCGATGGTTTTTTTGGGATTCCCGTTGGCGTGCGTGCCCCGAGCAACTCCGGGAAAATTCGCTAAGCACAACGGGGCCCCCAAATTTTCAGTTTTTCCAAAAATAAAAATTCCCCGAAATTTGACAAAAAGGTGACAAAAAATCATAATTCTAGGTTATGGCTATATTATAAATATTATTTATTTTTGTATTTTTTTGGTTAAAATTTGACTCTATTGCTTAATCCCTGTCTTCTCCTTAGGGGGAAGAAAGGGTTTAAAAACATCTCTTCTAAATTTGTAACATCTTGCCCGAAGCCTATACATCTTTATAAAATTTTTTGTCCAAAAAAATTGGAAGGGGGGATGGGCAGAAAGCGCTGCCCCCCGATTTTTTTTTTCTATATTGTCCAGCAGCATCCCCCCCAAATATGGCACCGCCTTGAAAAGAAAAAAAAACTATATGTAGTAATAATTACTAAAATTTTTTTTTTGCGCGCCACACAGAAATATAGGTTACCCCACTTTTACACAAAACGGTCCAAAGGAGACTTTTTTGGGGGCCTTTCCGTGGCTTCCGCGCATGTATATGCCGGTAAAAAACCTGAACCCCAATTTTATCATTTGGTCACGTTATAGGGAATTTGACGTCATGAGACGCTCAGCTTTTAAAACGCTAACCCCAATTAAGTTACCAAAAAAAAATCTGGTCAAAACCCCCACCTTAAAATTATGGAAATGTACAGATTTGAGGTTAATTAACACATGTTATTTTTAAACATGTAAATTGCTAGGTTTCTCTTCGGCAAATATATATTTTATGTACATATATCGTTTTGCTCTTGGACGTATGTTCTGTAATATTTTATTTGATTTTAATGGTATTTAATAACAGGGTTATTTATAAATAATTGGCATAACTTGTTATAAAAAGTAGATTATGTAAGGTGTAATTTTTCTGTTGCGTTTAGTAATTAGAAACTTAGGAAATCAATATTATAAAACCGGTTATTATAAAAGGAAAACTTAAAATATTAACAAAAAATACCTTAATCAAAAAATGAAAATTTTTGATGCATGATATACTGGGTGATACAAATTTAAATTTAACCATTAATCTCTCCTGAATAATAATAGGTACAGGAAAGATTAGGTGATCGCCATTATTGGAATTTAAAATATTTTTTTTTCATTTCCTTAAAATTTTTAAAAGTCTGGATAATATGTTAAGAAGTTAAAATACTATTTATTGATTTTTTTTAAGTAGCAATGACTTTTTAATTTATTTAAAATTTGTCGTTTAAGGTAAATTACTTCTAAAACGACTTGTCTTGAGAATTAAATGAAATTTAAATATAGGGTCAATAAAAGTGTGTATTACCTAATTAAATAAAAATAAATAAATAATTTTGTGTAAAACGAGATATTAACTATCAAATTATGCATAATTAACATTGTTAATATTTGTCATGTATGAAAGGCATGCATTTATTTCAGAATATCTCGAAAATGGTTCTTACGATATTTTTTAAAAACTAACTAAATAAATAAAATAAATCACAGTATTAGAAAATTAAAAAAAAACACAATTTTTTGATCGTTTTGTTAAAAAAATAATTATTTTTCTAACAAGTGCGCAAAGTGATACTTTTCCGCACGCGACTGCCGGGCAAGCAGTCAAGTGCGGAAAAGTCACTTTGCGCAAGCGTTAGGAACAAAATTTTTCCTACGAGCGTCAGATAATACCAATATTAAAGCAATGATTATTTTTAAATTATGTTTAATCTGAAAGAACTACTACAACATATTTATAAATGGGAATTATTTGTTGATAACATTTACAACAAAGAACAGTTATTGTAAATTAATTGCAGAACCTGTAATTTCATTTGCGGGTGGCTTATGGAAGCGCTTATTGTACGGCTTGATGAAGGTTGACTTAGCTCAGGAGGGAGTTGTTTAATGGTCAATATTTTATTCGACATATCCTTTTTCTGATTTGTGGATTCATCAATGTAGCTCTCAGCTACAGCCGTTATTTCCAGCCCCAAGTCGCTTGACATTGGTAATTCCTTCTCCAGAATCCGCTAACATAGTCGCAGAGGATCGACGAAAACTATGTCCAGTGTATGGATTTTTTAATTTTAGGTATGCAGCAGTTTCTGAAGGCATTTTACCTATTGAATTTATTCCCACACATTGCGTACTGCATGCCCCTTGTTTATACTGGACAAAAAAACGTCTGTGTGGGGTATGTGGTTTTCGCAAATTTGAATATTTACGGTACAATTGCAGATAAAGTCCGTTATTTGTTTCATCGGACACTACAAAGATTCTGGAAGTGTTATTTTTACTGTCAGAAATTTCCACCGCTATCAAATTTTCATTATCCTGTATGTCATCAATCATAATTTTTGTAAGTTCATCTCTCCTACAAGCAGGTGCTTCTTTCATGAATCTTAAAACTTCTTCTTTGCTGAAAGTTTTTGATTTTTTTGGCCGGTATCCCACGTTTTGGTGTTTAAGTAGTGATGTTAGCTTGAAATATAAACTTAAATCAAGGTTCCTTTTCACTTTGAGGACACATTTTTTAAAATAGAGTACTTACTCCATGGTATTAGGGTTTATATGTTTTTGCAAATCCGCAAAATAGGGAACACTTCTTCTTTAATACTTTTTCATCCCCTTGCTGGAGCACCAGTTTTCGAAATGACTATATTGATTCTCATATTTTTCACGAGATTTTGCTGGTAATAAATTCAAACTTACGGTATTTGCTGCATCCAGGATAGAATCTGGTAGCTTCTCATCGGAACTACTCATTTTAAATAATTATTTTTGTCGGATTTTTTAATTAATTAAAAAAGATACTATGACGCCTTTTCATTAAAAATGCTTGTTTTTATTGAAATTCATTTGTGCAATTGCTTGTGCTTCATATGGAAACGAAGAAAAATCTGACATGTGTTAAAATCACAAGATTCATATTGTTGCTTGACTTGTCATAATCATTTATTATTATTATACAGGGTAATTAAAAAAATGTTTTTTTGTGTTTTAGTTGAAATATTGAAAATTACGAAGTAACAAACAAAAAAGAGAATAAACTAAAACTTGCAATGGCTTCGTATATTGCATGAAATAGCCTACAATTACTAAAATACATATAAATCTTGCTTACCTGTAAGATTTTAGAGTAGTTTTACTTTTCCGCACGGCCTGTAGAAAAGTTCATATTTCCGCACGCCGTGCGGAAAAGTGCAACTTTGCGCACTCATATGCGTGCGGAAAAGTGGACTTTCCACGCTCGTAGGAAAAATGATTTTTTATACATAGGTCTGTTTGTAATTAAGAAATAGTGTACACTATTTTATTCTTTGCATTAAGAACCTCTAGCTTAAAGCGTATTTGATCTCATATTTTGGAATATCACTAAATTTGTGGTTTATTTAGAATACTGCATCACGAATTAAACTAAAACAGGAAAAAATATAATGATCCATACTGGTCATAGTCAAGAAAATACCGGCCCGTTCAACAATTAATTTTTGTTAAAGAGAGATGGGCGAGTTCGGCGCGGATGGCATGGAAGAGACGAAGATAAAAGATGTTTATTTCAATCTCGATTGGACTTGTCTTACTTACTTTAAGGTGATACTTTTGTCAACGACTGTCGCGAGTGAACTATCTTAAAAATCGAACAAGGTCATCCACCAAAAGCTGAGAGAGCAGCGCCATCTTTATGACATTTTACGTATATGAAAAATTTATGAAATAGTCAGTCACCTTGTCGACTTTTTTTCTTAGAATTTACCAGAATATTTAGGGGAATAATTTGCAATAAAACAAAAGAGACATGACATAAAATTAACATTTTCTTAATGAGACCCCTTATTTATTGGTTCGTTTTTAAATGCCTTTCATATTTTTCGATGCGTTTTAATTATAAGAATGTCCATTTATTAGCAATAACAAAAATATGTTTAAATGTTTTAATTTCATTTGACTATTATCAACTTCGTTTATTTTTTCTGTAAACAAAATATTTTTTTAATCAAAAATTTTAATTATTTTTTCTCACATAATCAATGAAACAAAAGTCATTGCTTGCATTTAATTAAATATTTAAATTATATTAACGCCAGACAACAAATTACAGCTAAATATTAAGAAGTTTAAACATCCATATCACCTAATAAACTTAAAATATTTATTATAATTTTAAAACTTAAATATTTAGTAAAACTGAAAAAAAAATGCAAAGTGTGCTGAAAACATTATTTAAATTAGTTTTATATCTTTTAAGATGTAAGTTCACCCATCTATACAGTTTTTCCAAAGAATCTTTGGCAAATAATACTAAATAATTTCCAGTCATATATTATGTGCATATAAAATTTTATCCAAAGCTAATGTAAAAAAATAATCAATTCTAAAATGCTTTATCTCAGGAAATACAAATTTTAGGAAGGAGGCTTATATTATATACAAAACTTTTTTAATTTTTGTCTGTCTGACTAACCAGAATAATTACCCTATACCAGGGCCATACTAACCCTTTTTAGGGACTATAGCTCAGGGGCGCCGTAACTTAAGGGGCGCCACGAACAACACAACGGTATTTTAAGGTCGTTAAGAGGTCAAATTGTGATATTTTTACAACTTCTCGATTGACCTATTAACTTGACGGGTACCTATATAGCTCTTGAGTACTTTTTGGGAATACATTAGGAAAAAGCTCTGTTTCTCGTCCAGGACCAACCCAGGGCCGACCCAGAGTGGAGCAAAGTTCTAGGGTCAGTCGTATTAGTGCCGGGTCGACCGTCATTATTAAACTGCTGTGGCGTCAAAATTAAAAATCTTGACAGGGAAATCTAAATTGGCGAGTTCGGACCCCCAGGGTCACTTTCTCTACTCTGGGCAGCACACGTAGTTTTACCTCAATGTGCTTTAGGGTCACTCGTGTCAGTGCCGAGTCGACCGTCATTAACTCACAGCAAATGCATAGTCAAAATGTAACGTCTTGACAGGGAAATCCAAAGTTGCCAGTTACAACACCCATGAATCCTTTTGCCCTCTGGCTGACGCTTCTGCAATGTCAAAGTCTTAAACCTAAAAGGTACCTGTCAAGTTAGTAGGCCGCTCGAGAAGTTGTACCAGAGACGCTTTTAAAAATATCAGCATTTTAACCTCTAAATGACCTTGAAATCTCATTTTTCTGACTAATGCAAAAAACTGACCCTGAATTCGAAGACAAAGCGCCGAAATATGGTTCGTTTTTGTAAACCTGTGTAATCAATGAAATGAATTTGCTCTAACTTAAGCGAAAAAGAAGTTTATTATTTAATACATCAATTTAATTTATAATAATAATTATTATAATTAGTATAGTTATATGTGGATGTTTTTTTAAATACTTTTTGATGTTTATTACAATATTTTTATTATTATAAATTATTTTTATTTTATTTTTGTTATGTATTATATTGTAGTGCAAATAAAATTGAATTTATTGACAAAAAAAAAAAATAATATATTGCTTTTTCTTTTTTATTTCTTATCATAAAAAAGTATTAGGGATTTCCATTACTATTCTTGTTATCTTTAAGCTCCGTGTATTTTAAGTAATAATAAAATTTTGGTTAACGGGAACTTCACAAAATAATTTTATTTATAACTGCAATAAAATATTAAAAAATCATATTTAGGAATTTCAATGCCTAGGCCCTAGGGCGCTAATTGGTTTATAGCCCAGGGCGCCAAAATTGATAAGAACGGCCCCACTTTTTACAGTACTTTATCTTACTTTTGGGGCAAACCGTTTTATATTTATAATTTTGCAAACAACGTATTAGCTTTAAAATTACCATTATTTACAAATATTTCAACATAAATAATGGCTTTTAGTTACCTACAAAATATCTAGATTCTCTCAGATAAGCATGTCTTCTTACAATTAATAACCAAAGTATTAAGAGACGAAGATACAGCTGTCAAAATTATTATTCGTTTAACATAAAATATGATACAAGACATCCTATTTTATTTATTTATACTTAAGTGTATGTGAAAATAATTTCGGGCGGTGTTTATACAAATAACCACGTGTTATTAATATAAACGGAAATAAACGTATTTTTTTAATATTGTCTTTTAAAATAAAACAAAACCAAAATTTAGTTACAATAAAAATTATTTTCTCTTGCCTTATGCAAGAAAACTTAAAATTAGTAAATTTTTGTTTTATTGTACTTTCCAATTATCCCTGAGTTATTCATGCGTTTAAATAAACCAAAATGTTGGTGTAAAATTTTTATATATGTATGTGAACTTTTTTAAAACATGTTTGCAAATAGAATTATTAATGTTGATTTTTTTTATCTTTTTACTTTATTTGTGTTTGGGTATTAAATACGCCTCTTTTTAAATATTTTTAGGTTAACAATAATAAAAT
>JAHBCN010019619.1:0-15796 GCA_019359885.1 Listronotus oregonensis
GCCCTGAATTTGCTGTTAAAATTATGGAGGTTAGATAGGTAAAGAGCATCCTCATTTATTTATTTAATACCAACTCTACAGGTTTGAGAAACCCTATTATAAAGTAGGAGATGTTTTGTTCAAAAAGTGGCCCCAGAATAGCATTCACCAGGAGGCGCTGGTGTAGCTAAGCGAACCAATGACCTTGACCGCCATATAGAAATTTAAAACGAGTTTATTGGTTTAGAACAGGACTTGGGATCACCAGGCGCTGGAGTAACCAGGTGTAGTGAAGTGAATCAATGAGAACAAATTACCTTGATGAACAACGACTATATACTAAAGGACTGCTCAGTTTGCCGAATTTGTCAAGGTCAGACTCGCTCTGACGTCACCACCGGTGCTGACTTTTTGCCAGCACCAGCGCGCCTATGCGTTTTATAGCATTTTCTGCGAATTTAGAAAAGGATTCTTAATGAAAAGTAAATTGTAAGCAAAGTTTGGATCCTATACTTTTAAAAATATTTTTTTTTAATTTACACTTTTTTATTTTTTCTCTATTGTACACCATTTTACACTTTTTTAAGTAAGTGCTCTTTTGGAAGGTGTATTTTGGGATAACATAGGTAGAAAAAGTGTAAAGTTGTGTAAAATATTTATGAAAAACAAACCTTATTTTTTGAAAGTGTTAGACAATGTTATGGTTTCAATAACACCAAAATCTTGGACTTTCATTGTCTTTATTTGTTATTTGTTACACAACGTTTCGGTTAGTGATGTATCTCTTGAAAACGATTGGAGATACATCACTAACCGAAACGTTGTGTAACAAATAAAGAAAATGGAAGTCCAAGATTTTAGTGTTATTGAAACAAACCTTATATATATAAACAAGAAGCCTATTTGCTCAAAGAATCGTTGCCATTCACCTTTTTTGTCCTAAATCAAATTGTTACACACAATTGACAAAACAAAACGAATGTTTATTTCTCTTTTCTAGTCCAAACTACACTAAAATTACTTTAATAAACGCCAATTGTTCAACGCGAGGGGGAACTCACTTCCGTTTTGTATACATATATTGCGCATTATTTAATAAAAATGCAAATAATGCGAGTAATGCATATTAATGTCAAATAATTTTCATAATGCAGATTAATGGCAAAATAATGGACTGCGAGTAATCATTTTAAATTTAAAAAAAATAATCCGAGTAATGTATATTTATGCCAAATAATGCGATAATGAGAAAAGCAAAATAACCCAATTATTAATGCAACCCTTGCGTACATATATTGAAAAAGTGAGTTCTCCCTCGGGGAAACTCACTCTTGCAATATATGTACGCAAGGGTTGCATTAATAATGTGCATTATTTTGCAATACGTTACATTACTTGCATTATTTTGGCATTAATATGTATTACTCGCATTATTTTGCTTTGCATTGTTTGCATTATTTCGCCATTAATATGCATTACTCGCATTATTTTGAAATTAATATGCATTACTCGCATTACTTTGGCATTAATATGCATTACTCGCATTATTTTTGAAATTATTACTCTGCATTGTTTTTAATTATCCCTTTACTGTTTCCGATTTTTTCCTTCGACATTGAACGATAAAGAGCGGTGCATTAATATGCATTATTTTGTCATTAGTTTGCATTTCTCGCATTATTTTGTTATTAAAATGAACTACTGGCATTAATATACATACTCGCATTATTTTGAAATTATTATGCATTACTCGCATTAATATGCATTATTTGCATTTTTATTAAATAATGCTTAATATATGTACACAAAACGGAAGTGAGTTTCCCTTCGAATAAAACACTTCTTTACTGATTATTTATTTTATTTAATAAAATACAATTTGTCCATATTGCATATTCTGGCTATAAAAGTTCTATAGGAAGCCTTTTATATTATCTTTTTAAGCAAAACATCATGATGGTATATTTTTTCTTAAAGTCTCATGTGTCCTCTTTGAAATCCCGTTGGAAATTTGAAAATCGGTTATTTATAAAAATAGTTATGAATTTTTGTTTGTTAAATGACGGTTTGACTGTTTTTCAGTACTTATAGCTATTCAAATCAATTTTTAACCAAATAAATCCTGATAAAATTGAATTTGTTTTTTACCGTTCTCTTGAGCATTAAAAACGAAAAAATTCGAGTACTTTTAAGTCAGATAATTGCTTTTAGAACGAGTTTAAGAGCAAAAATCCCGTGGGGATCCGAAAGGATTTGAAAAATCCTCATCTTTGAAATGCAAAGCACAAACTCTAATATGGTTCTGACATTGTTCTAGCGTATAATTAGCAAATTTATGGCACTCAGTGAATCCCAAAGCACTTTACAATGCTTAACATTTAAAAGTTTAATACTTATATTTTCAATTTAAATACCAATAAAATAATTTAAAACTATATGATTTATATTAACATGATCCTTTGGGCATCTAAAAACGATAAATCACCTTTTATTCTAACTTAATAACCTTCACAATTATCCACTGAACAATTATTATTACCAGACATATTCAACAACTTTTTAGGAAAACGATATACCAAAGTACACGTTTTCAGCAAAAAGAATTCTGGCGCACTGCTTATCCCGTCGGCTTATACCGTAGACTGGTACGAATATATTGGATAAGTGGGGATAAGACGGGTGCGTTTTGAAAGCCGCCACGAGTGAAGAGTGTGAGTGAAGAATCTATTGTATATTCTTTAAACTATGATATTAGACTCCTTGCGCAGATTGAAGCGCTTTCTCCTCTCCTCTGTTTCTCTGCCTCTTACATATGTGTATGGATTGTAAAGGTAAGGATCACCATCTGTGTGTTACAAAACTGGCCTTCAAATCGCACTAAATTAAGATGTAAACCAATACCCTCGTTGTTTTAAACTTCACTTTATATATTGTGGTCAAGGTAATTGGTTTACACCATACCCTTTACCAGAGCTGTCAAAACTTGAAGTACTTCAAGTAAAATTTTACTTGAAGTACTTTTTTGTACTTCAAGTATTTTACTTCAAGTACTTTTTATTAGGAGATACTTGTACTTGTACGTGATTAGTTTTTATAAAGATACTTGGATTTTTACTTGATTTGCCCAAGTAAATTACTTGAAGTGTTTATTTAAGTACTTGAAGTATTTCGATGTACTTGAAGTAAAAAAAAATACTTCAAGTAAATAAAAAGAACTTGAAGTAAAAACAATACTTCCAGTAAATAAAAAGTATTTGTCAAGTACTTTTATGTACTTCAAGTACTTTGGTTTACTTCAAGTACTTTGGTGTACTTCAAGTACTTTGTTTTACTTAAAAGTATTTTGTTTTACTTTAAGTACTTTGTTTTACTTCAAGTATTTTGGGTTTTTACTTCAAGTACTTGGATTTACTTCAAGTAAAATACTTGGGTGGTATTTCAAAAAATTTTTTAATTTACTTGAAAATGCAAGTACATTTTAATGAATACTTGGTACTTGGATTTGAAGTAATTTTTAAAAAATAAAAAACTTGGTACTTTATTAAAGTACTTTTTAAAAGAGTACTTTGACAGCTCTGCCCTTTACTACACTAGCGCCTTTTTATTTAGTGCAATTCTGGGGCCATTTTTTGAGCTAAAGAGCCATAAAAGATGGTTCTTCTCTGGTGCTCTATTATCTCTCTACCCTCCATATTTATATGTTCCGGAGTATACAGGTACTCACTGAAATCTTGACCCTATCGACCTGATAAATTACCTCAGTGTCATAAACAAGTCGTAATTGAACATATTCCACATCCCTACTTTAGCCATAACCAAAGAATATAAACCTCAATAAGAAGCGACAATATTCAAAAGTCCCAAAATTTTTAGGGGGGGGCAAAGCTGTTTATCTGTCAACCCGCTGCCGGCAGCTATTAGTCCGGGATTTCATGTTTCTTTTAGTGCTTTGTTGAGTTTTATGTGTTGTTTTATTCGTTTCTTTCAGTTTTGTGGATATATTTAAAAAAAAAAGCACTAAATGTGCATAGTAATTGTGATACTTGTAAATTATAGACCCAAATGCAAATCTTTGGATGTTAATTCTTTGTTAATGTACAGTGTGGATCAGCCAAATGGAATAAATTCAATATTAAATAAATAGGGGCTTATTCGAAAAAATACTCGGACATATCGATTGGTATTTTTAATTGCACATTTTTTCAACTTAAACTGTTAATACAGGGTGTGTCATGTGACGGTGGTCAGTATCAACTTTCTTCTAAATGCAACCCCCTGTATATTATTCAATTTTTTGTTTTTTCAAAGCATTCTAGACAATATTTTATGTACAATGTCCCATACCTATCTTCAACTGTTTAGTAAATATTAAGCGTTTTCAGGTTTATTCCATCTATTGACTTTACATCTTTGCCACTTTCGTGAGGGTTACTTTTTGTGCATATCCCAAAGAGGCAGCCGAGGTACATCCTGTAAATTTACCTTATAAGCATTAATTACCCACTCCTAGAAATAGACAAAAGAAAGGTTATAAATATGGCTAGAAAATATATTTTTAGGATGACTTCTGTTAGTTAAGCTTAAACTGTTGTAACTTTAGTATTCGTTCTCGTTTCTCTCAAAAAAAAATAAACTTGTTACAATTTTCGAGTTTAGTGAAAAATAAAAAGTGTTTTTCTCAAGAAAAATTGTTTTTTAAAAACATCATTCCTTCGGCCCGTATTGTAACTGCCGTGCTTGGCTGTGCGGACAAGCGTGCGAGAGAGTAAGAAGAATAGCTGTATAACATTTCTCTGGCCTTTTCTTGATAATTGGCGGAAGGGGTGTATACACCGCCGACAAATTAGAAAAAAAAGAGGGAGAGGTTATACACCTATTCTTGCTTTCTCTCCCCCTTGTTCCCCAGGCAGGGTGGTATATGCACAAAAGGTAACTTTTAAGAAAGTGGCAAACTTTTCAACACAATACATCCCAAAAGCACCTAATATTTCCAAAATAGTTAAAATAGGTATAAGTCATTTTACCTGAAGAATCCAAAATTGACTAATATACAGGGCGTTGCATTTAAATTGGGAAGTTAATGTTGGCGACTATTACATGTTTAAAAATATTTACAGAAAAAAACCCAAACCAAAATACCGATACGGTGTCCGAGTTTTTTTGAAAATGTTAAAATATGTTTTTTAATTTGGAACATGCTTTTAAAACTAAGTTTAGGAAGTTTTCCCATAAACTCCCTTTGATGAAATGAAATGAATAAAATTTACCCCCGGCCTGCAATGATTTTCCCAAAAAAGTACATTATAAAATAATTTATTAGGCTTAAAATATTTTATACGATCAAATATACCAATCGTGATCTAAAGTACCAGTCAAAAGATAAGAAAACTAAAAATTTTATCACTCATTAAACAATTTATAAAACACGGTAACAAATTATTTAACTTTCAGATTTTGTCATTTTGATAAACCGTTTGCCTATTTTTTTTAAAGTAACCATTTTTATCTCACCTTGAACATTCAAGCTCTAACCTTGGCATTTAGCCTTTAAAAACTAAAATTGTTTATTTTAGTGATGTTTCGAAAACCCTTTATTATCAATTCTTCCCCTCTATTCTTTCCCAAAAAATCTACTGAGATTTTTCCAAATTATAAACCTACTTTCAAATTTAATTAATTTAATGGGGAACCCTCTTTTATTAAAGCATGCTGTAGATTCTATATTAATATATTCTTACTAAGAAATTTTGTTGTTGTTACCAATATAGGAAATGCTAAATAATATGTTTATGTAATAAAAAAATTAAAGTACATTGTCTGTTTTTTTTACAGTTAAAATGAAAGGATATACATTTATAGTAAAATAAGTATTAAGGTGTATAGGTACCGTTTTACAAAAAAATCCCTTCACCGAATTTTTGACCCCAAAACCCCAAAAACATACCCTAAAACCTTTTTCTCTTTTTCTTTGAAATGGGGGTGTACATCAAAAGTAATTAGCGGAAGCAAAAAACTGTATACTATTCGTTTTTTTCCAAATATTATACAGTCAAATTAGTTAGACATAAAATGGATCACAAATTTAATTCTGCATAGGTACTGAAGACCTCAAAAACCATATATTAACACTTACCCACTTATTGTTTTATTACAATTTTAAAATAACGATTTCTTATAATTATTTTAAAATCTGTTCACACAAAAATTACATAATATTAAATTTTTTTAAAGAAAAATTCAACAAAATCCCCTGTAAACATCGCTTTGCCAAAACTAATTTTCTCAAAATAATCTAATCTTTTTTGGAAAAACCAAATTTTTAAAAAGACTGCAAAAAAAAACTCCTTGAAAGGGACGTTTTTTCCAGGACTACAAGGTATAGTTAAAATATAAATTTTTTTCCCGTGTAAAATTGAATTTTTACCGTTGATATTTCCCCAGTGTACCTCAAGCTGTTTAAGTGTCATTCCGTCAAACGTGACGTCATAAATTCGTTTCCCATATAACCAATGCTTTGGGGAATTTTTGTCGCTATTGGGGTTTTATATTCTTTCCCCCATCCCTTACTGTTTACTGCTGTTTATTCATTGGCATCTCTGAGCAATAATGGCGAAAACGTTATTAAATTCTTTGGAAGAGACGTACTTCTTTACCATTATTTAAGTAAAATTCCTCTCGTGGTAAGTTTAAACAGGGCAACAGTTGAAGTTGTCTGCTTTTGTTACTTTGACCCACATTACAAATTTTCGTGTAATTTTAGGAATGCTCATTACCAAGAAACTTTAAAATAAACTGGACTTTATAAGCAAGCAATAAATCACGAAAATATGACTGAGCCTAAAAAATTTTATGCTTATGACATACTTAAATTAAGTTGTTTAGTTCCTAAATGCAGCAGCAGATATTTAGTCAATTGTCGAAATGCAGACTATAGAAACCCCAGTTTTTTCACAATGCCAGCCAAAGTCGAGCGCCGTAATCAATGGATTGAAATAATTAAAAGGGAAACTGGACTTGAACTAACCTATCCAAAATGTAAACATAAATCAATTTGTGAAAAACATTTTTTAAGGAAGTATATTACTCCCTCAGGACGTTTAACATGGGATGCTCATCCCACACTATTTCCTCTTGAAATAGATGAAGAAAGAAATGAGTTACTACTTACACCTAATAAAAATAATTTTTTAAATCTTCCTAAAAGAAGAACCTGCCTCAAACTGAGACAGAATCTTTAGAAAATACAGTTGAATTAAATGTTCAGGAACATACTGCAAATGAAATAGTTGAATTTTTAAAAGAAATTACCGTAAATAAGGCTTCAAAAGAAGAGTATCTGATTTTTGAAGTTTCTGACACTTTTGATTCAAAATATGAACTTGAAGATAAAACCAAATTGAAGCTAATTCTCTTAAGGTAAAATTTAGTGAACCAGACACTGATATTACAAACAAGTACATGGTTGTTGAATTTCCTGATAAATTGAATTCAAGCAACAAAGTGAATAGTACAGAACCTTTTACTCTTTCTAAAAATGGTACAGGAAATTATCCCCTTTGGATCATAATTATCATAACACAGATTGTGAGTTCATAAATGATATTGATAACAGTCTTCTTTTGGATCATTGTTACTCTAATCAATCGGTTCAATGTTCTGCAAATGATAATATCTCTTTACCTTCACCAAATCATTTTAAAAACAGTTCTGCTCCACTTACTCCCAACAGAACGGAAAATATACAATTTGAGGACAATTTCACTAAGTACAGAAGTTTGAAAAGAAAAAAGGTACAAAAGAAAGTCATGCTCTTAAAAACAAAACTTAAAAATAAAAATTTAAAAAAAAGAAATATAGTAAAATTAGTTCAGTTTGCTCATTAAAAATTTCTAAAAGTAATGTGTGTACTTTAAGTAAACAAGAAATTTTTTTTTTAGCAAAAAGTAAAAGAGCTCAGGATTTACTGAAAAACTTAAAAATTCTGTAATTATGCCTTACGGTCTAGCCCTAAGGCATTTGCTTCATAATATACCCTTTGATAGTGGCATAAACTTGACAATATTTAACAGACTTTCTGAGAAAGTAAAGAAATTTAAAAAAATAGATACATTTTGTGTGCTTATGTTTGGTACCATATTGTTAACTGAGAAGCTGGAATATTGCCAAAAAAATGACAAAATTCTTGGTTATCAGGATGTGAACAAAACTGACAAAGCTACCCATGCTTTAGTATTTATGATTCAAGGGCTTAGGGGTGCATGGAAGCAACCAGTAGCCTATTATTTTGTAGGAGATTTAAATTCAGATATACTTTCCAACCTAATAACGAAAGTAATGTCAATGTTATACTATGCAGGTCTTAAAGTGGTTGCTACAATATGCAATCATAGCTTAGCTAACAGAATGACTATATCACAACTTGGCCAAGAAAACAATAGAAATAACTGTTGTGATCACTGTTACTTTCTAATGGACAAACAAAAAGTGTTTACAATATATGATCCATCATCACTTTTAGTTTCCACTAGAAATGCTTTATTCAAATATGATATTGAGTACAAGCACCTAAAATTGGCCAAATTTAATGACATCATACATTCCTATAACGCTGACAGAAAACGACGTTTTCAAAAACTTTCAAAACTTAGACCTAAAGACGTAATATTGAAAAAGAATGACCCTGTAAAATTAAATGTTGGGGTAGCCGCAAGAACTTTAAGTAAAACAGTTGCTTCATGCATGGAACTTGATCTTGGCATGCAGGAGTTAACACAGCAAGATTTATTTATGAAATTGACCTACTATTTAACAGTTTTAATTGTAATATTGGAATAAACCGAAATAGAGTCCTAAAAAAGGTGTAAATAATATATCACAACTTATTTTGCTGTGGAAAAGGATAATACCATTTATTAAGCAGTGGCAGTTTCATGACAAAACTACGGGTAGAATAAAATCTAATTTACCAATTAAAAGTGCTTGGGAAACCACAATTAAAGCTACACAGCATTTATGGAAAACATGTAAGATTAGGATTTAAATCCCTTAGAACAAAATCACTAAATTTAGATCCTTTGCAAAATTTGTTTACCAGTGTTCTTTATTATAGTGCGAAAAATAGCAGACCAACAGTTTCAGAGTTTGTTATGGGTTTTAAATTGTCACTGTTAAATAATTTGATTGTTCCCCGTAATGCTAAATCAAAATGTAAAAGAAATAAAGGTAGATTATTAGATAATTATCAAGATCTATTTAAGCCTCTTAATGATGAGTCTAAAAGTGTGTTAAGAGAATTTGATGAGCTTGAAAATATTTCTGTGTTAGAAATTGAGTTACAGTTTTCCGATATACATAAAGAATTTAAATTAATAGCCGAATTATGTAAATTTTTGTTCGAAAAACTAAATATTGATTGTGATTTATGTAAGAACAGCATTGTTGTAGATGACATTTTGTTTGATTGTTTTAAAGGGCAAGAGGAACAAATACCTTTTTTGGTAACTAAAGATTTTAGTTTATATGTTTCCAATGTGTATCATATTGTAATATATATTTTAGGAAAGTTTGGATATATTTGTAATATTAGAAAAAAAATAAAAAATTATTTGTTTAAACATATAAATTTTGAGTGGTTTAAGTGCAGCAAACATAAAAATGTCTTACAGTCCAAATTGTTAAATTTAAGTATTTTTTTATTAATAAAGAAGTTATGAGAGCAAACTGTATTTATTTATAAATATAATTTATACAAAAGCCATTTTTTCCACTAACTTGTATAACATCGATTAGGGGTGAACAAAAAAATTTTGATTTAAATTAATGTCTCTGCTACCAATGGTCATTGGCAGGGGTCAACGATCCATAATGGATCATTCCACGGGTACAATTTTTTTTTATTACATACTGTATAAAACTATAATGTGAGAACGTTTAAAACTATAGACAAAGTTTAAGGATATTCTAATAAAGTCTGCTCACTCAAGCGTGCTGCGTAAAATTTGCCTCCTGTCTGCATTGATCCCTTGCCTTGACTTAGTTTGTGCAGTGCCTTCGGTCCAGACGGTTATATTAGAGGAATCATTTTTGCACACTCTACATTATACACTATTTAAAAAAATCTATTTGGTTGAAATGGCTAAGCGTAGTTTTTCTTATTGTCCTGTGGATGATTGTTGCGTTACTACACCTGATTATGTTCCATTTTTTCGATGTCCTAAGGATATAGAGAGGTATGTATCCATGCATATGTTTTAACTCAATTTTTATGTTATTTCTCTAAACATGGAACTAAAAACATTATCTTGTAAAGTAGGCGAAAAATTTGTCTATTGGCTATTAATTCAAAATCAAAGCCAGTCTACAATAAAGAGTGTCAAAAACTTAAGATATTAAAAAATCTGTAAATTTGTAATACGTTTACAGTAATACAGTAACCTATTTGGGAATAATGGTTAAAAAAGAAATAGATAATATAAACATTAATAATCTTATACTCATATTATATATTCCTAATAGAACGCCTCCTGTATAAAAATATAATCAACCGGGAGTTGGACTATTCATATTGAGCGTACGCGGTAGGCGCACTAATTTGTCTGCTGCACCGCGGCCGGGTCTGTTCAAGGTCAACGGCGGTATTTTTGAGACATTAAAAGAGTGAGAGGACTTTATTAAAATATCCTTAGACTATGCTATAGATAAGAAAAAAAATAGACAAAAGACGATATTATGCTTTGTTTTTGTAGAGGGTATCAAATATAGGTAATCATCTAAAAACACATTTGTCCTATTAGGGCCGAGTTATCAAAAATATCGGTTTCTTAAAGTATTAAGATGTAAAATTAGACCAAGTTCTTTTTTGACTCGCAATTTTTTAACTGATCTATCTGTATTAATTTTTTTCATGTGATAAGAGGGAGTTTACTCAACGGGACTTAAATATTTGGGGATTTGGAGAAGGAAAGCTTCTACGGGCAGCAGGAAACACAGTCTGGACACTCTAAGGATAAAGGATTGAACAAAGTAAGAAGTTCAGGGCCTCTCAAGTTGGACTGTAAAAGGATGCATAAAAGTCGCACTATGTGTTGCTTGGTTGCTAACTCCTCAGAGCAGAAATGAAAATAACTATGAAAGAACGACTGATCCCCTACAGACCATTGGTGAGCAAGAGAAAGAAGTTTTACTGTAATCGTGGAATCACTAATAATACGAAACAGCTCTTGTTTGAATGGAATCAAAATGCTAAGAGTTGTAGGAGACGCCATTCCCCAGACATAAGAACAATATTCCAAAGAGTGCCTGAACTGGGATACATACAGAGTATATAGAATAGGAGCAAGAAATACTTTGTGGCTCAAAAGAGAAATCCAAGCTTTTTGAAGCTGTCGAGATAACGCTATTCTCAAAAGTACACCAATAAGATTGAATGACTCTTAAAAACAATTTCTTCTTTAAAGGTTAGATAGGTAGGTTTAAAGTGAGTGGGTATAACACCCTTCCACCGCGACCGATCGGTCTATTGTGGCTCACACCTTTTTATATTTCTCCCACCAGGTCCAGACTCCTAATAAATCTGATGATCCTGTTGGGAGAGAGATCTTTCACTTCCCCCGGCAACAAGGTGTCATTGCCGAGGATTGCGAATCTTAGTCGTGCCATTGCTGGGCACGAGCACAGTATGTGTTTTGCCTATTCATCCCCCTCCATGCACATGCGGCGTCTTCCGCTAGGCCGATCTTGTGGATGTGGTATTTTAATCTGCAGTGTCCCGTGTACAGTCCCACTAGAGTTTTAAGGTGTACCCTTGATTGCTCCAGTAGTTTGACAGTACATTGTTCGTTTGGTGGGCTTATGAAGGCCTTCAGTGTCTGAGACCTGGAAGACCATGCCAGTACCAAAGATTTTCTCTTTGTGTCCAAGCTGATATGAACTGCTTGGCCATTCCATAAGATATACCGATGACCGGTTCCGGCCCTGTGAATTTTTGTCTTTAAAGGTTAAGGTTAGAAAAGCATTTGTACAAAAGTTTTAACCAATGTTTTTGGCAAAGGACCAAAAGGATCTAATGCCATTTAAGCAAGAGAGGACTTTAATATAATTGTTAAAATGGTCTTTGGCTTATGAGATAGTTTGATTTGCTTTCTGATATATTTTCCTGCCAATAAGATTTGATACCTATATTTGGCAAAATCTGCCGATTTCATTATCGGTATTGGTAAATCTTTAATAATTAATTTATATTACTAAATTGTTACTGTAGTACAATTTTTTAGAAATAAATTGACGGAAAGGTATAAAATAAAACATGTTTTGCTTAAAGTCAGCCTTTATTTAAACATTTTAACTTAAATTACCCTTTACAAACTACTTCCTCTGTGCAGCTTGTGGTCTGTCACGACCTCCAGGGAAATTTCTTTGAGGAGGAGTCCTAATCCTTCTGGCTTCCTTACTCCTATTACGAACTACTTTGCTGTGTATGGCGCATGATACACAATAATGCAGCTTTGCATACAGTTTTGGTAAAACGTATTCTGAAAGTAAAAAAAATATCAAAAGGTACTCAGCAGCTAACATTTTAAAAATATTACTACAGAGAAAAAAAATGTCAGCAGAACTAAAGCATTTGCTGTCATTTGTAAAATATATACTTAGATGTAGATAATAAACAGGTGAAAAGATAATATTATTAAATACATTAGTTAGTACAAATTATCAAGTTTTCTTCTGCGCGGCTCTTTTGTTTTTTAAGGTGGTATTTAAACATTTTAGTTTATGTATTTTGAGGTATAAGCAGTTTTTCTGAAGTGTAAAATTGCTTTAACCATATACAAACCAAGATAACCAAAGCTGTGTTCGCACGTCGTTGTCGTGGTTGGGCCCAGTAGGATCTTTTGGAACACGTACTAGAGTTGCTGGTTATCGGCACCTCTTATTGCTAGCGTATGGAATGGGATCCGAAGCTAAGACGAACACAAGGCTTAACTCAAGGTGTTAGCATACCATGCTGATGAGTGAATGACATTCTGTGCCTGGCTCTGCCGTGGTGGACTATTACTTCCCTAGCTACAAACAGAAAGCGGACAGAACCGCTTTCATATGAAAAAAGTGACAAAGGTGCGCTGACCGAAACGGATGAGGTGCGTCGACCAAAGCGGGTGAATCCGTTTTGTTAAAAAAGTTTTAAGTCAATTTTATTTTCTAATTAATGATACAAAATCATCTTTAATCCAGATTTTAAAAATATTAGCAATAAAATATAAATTAACTGTAACTTACGTGTGTAAACTGAAGCTTCGGTAATATCTCTAACAGCAGCAGCTTCTACAATGTTTCTGATTACAAACTTCTTAATAGCCTTATCTTTAGGAACGCATCTAGCGCAATTGGTACAGCGGACAGGCTTAACATGCCCCCTTCCGTGTTTTGCGCGTCCTCCGTTTCTACGTTTGCAGGTCTAAAAGCACAAAAGTATTTTAAAAGTTCTTACAATTGTATGGAACAAATGGACAAAATGTAAAAAAACTTTAATTTAATAATATATAAGCCAAAAATTTTTGCTTCGTACCAAGCACGCATGCAAGGTTAAGTTTAGAAATTCAAATTTATAGGAAAATTCTTGCATAAAACCTATTGCTATAGGTGTAAATTTAAATACGTATTAAAGAGATCTTCCTTAAAATATAATTTTCTAATATATTTGTTTTATTTTAATTAAAAATCTCAAAAAATTTACCATGTTGATGTTAGTGTCACTTTTGACAATTCAGAAAAGGTAGAAACGGAAGTTAGTCCTAGGGACATTCGTACTTGGTTGGTAGTTTGCTGGTTTTATATTGGCGCGAAAGATAAATGACTCAAATTCTAAAAAATAAAATTTGGTCATATATTTATATTTTATAAACATTAGGTTAATAATTCTAATTTGGTAAATGATAATTGAGACTTTTTTTGTATTAATACTATTTAATAGGTTTGAAGAAGAATAAAACACCCAATGATTTTTTAATAGCATATTCCATTTATAATACCAGTGTAGTATAACATTCAAGCAGATATCTCCTAGAGGAAACCCTGACGCACCTCGGTGCGAGCAAGCATTCAAGTGAAAGGGATACATACCCCGCCAACCAATCAGCAGATAGAGCAAGGTACTTGTTCGCATGGCCGGGCGATAAGGCTGCCTCTAGGAGGTATAGGCTCAAAAAAATTGGTGTTTTTCAACTACCGAGCACAGTGCGAATTAATGTCGCATAATGCCGCATTAGCGAGCAATAATTGAAACAGTCAAGGACTGACTATGCGAGGCATTGTGGTAGTTGAAACATGGTTGAAACACTTAATACTGAGCATTGTGCGGTATAGCGCGCTTGTGTGCTAATTGAAGAATACCCTATTTATTTAGAGTGTTTTTCAACTACAGAGAAAAGTACGCATTAATGCCGCATTAGCGAGCCTTAATTGAAACAGCCAATACCGGGCAGTTTTGTAGCTAAAACACTTTAATGTTGAGCATTGTGCGGCTTAATGCGGTTTTGTGCGCTAATTGAAAAACACCCTTTTTCTTCATTTTATGGAGGGTATAGAGATAAGGAGCACCATCTCTTGTGGCATTTTGGCTCAAAAAGTGGCCCAGAATAGCATTAAATAAAGAGGTGCTGGTGTAGCGGGGTATGATGTAAACCAATGACCTTGACCGCAATAAATAAAGTGAAGTTTAAAACAATGAGGTTATTGATATAAAAACGGCCCCCTAGTTGGGGGGTCCTCCCCCAACCAGCCAATTAGGCACATGCAGCGAGAGAAAGGTTTTTAAAAATTTTGGTCGCATTTAAGGGGAAAAGGCTGCCTCTAGCAGGCATATGCTCGAAGGTCCATTTAGATACAGTTTTTAGGCAACGTTTTTAGGTCTGTTTGTTTTTCAGAAATAGTGTCCCCATTTTACCTTTTTTTTTTGCCCCCCTTTTCGAAGGTGTATTTCAGGACTAAATGGGAACAAAAACTGTAACATAGTGTAAAAAATTTTTTAAAAACAAACAGAGCTTTTATTTCCCCTTTGGGGTCGTGTGCAGAAAAGGGACTACGTGCCGGGTCTAGAAGGTGGTCTCGGATTTTTTTTTGGTTGACAAATTAAAATATTACAAAAATGGATAATTAGAATAAATATTTACCAACTGTCATCGAGTTGATTTAGTCAATTTAGCTTTGTTAATAACAATTTGATGTATTTTTATCTTATTGCTGGTTTATATTTTTGCAAAATAAATGGTTTTTGATAGTCTTGGGTAATTTTTTAGGTTTGAAAAAAATTGTAGAAAAAAAATTCTGTGTGTGTCTCTAGGCTTAAGTGTACCATTTTATATAATACCTTTATTTCATAATTTGCAAAGCCTTCCTAATGCCTTTAGTTTAGTCGCCCGTATTATCCAGTCCCCGAATTCACTTCGTGTAACCGCAGCCTAAGAAATAAATTGCTGTAGTGACTTTCGATCCGATCCATCTGGCAACACTGGTACCATGTAAAAAAAGCTGATTAACACAACTGATTAAAAAAATGGCCAAAATGGCCCATTTTTTTTTAAAAAATTTTAAATTTTTCCTTGTTTTCAAAACTTGACTCTTGGTATATGCATTTTTTTTAAAACAAAAAGTGAAAATGGGAAAAATTTGGAACGTGTGATGGAAGAAATGTAAGTACTACTTATATTAGGGTTTTTTTGGGGCGCTGGAATTGTTTTTTGTATAAATTTAAATATAATAAATAAAAGAAAACCTTTAAGGGGTGGTATTTTAAGTTAATACCTGTTTCAGATGCAATAAT
>JAHBCN010019620.1:0-15910 GCA_019359885.1 Listronotus oregonensis
GTCGTAAAGTGCAAAAAGTGATGAAAAGCTTTAAATCATCTATAATAAAAAATACGAGTGAACATAAAAAACATTAGATTTATACATCGGACAATCATCTACTAAAGAGTAAAAAATGTATATAAAAACCTTAAATGTAAATTAAAACCAATTACAGTCCAAAGGTTAGCTTTTCATATTAGGATGCATGGGGAAAATTCACCTCAATAGACGTTAATACAATTTTAACAAAATTATGAGATACCTAAATATCAGATTATTTAAAATGAAATTTGCCCGGTCAAAAACTTTACTACGTAAGTAGGTGCAAATATCCAAAGATTGGCTAGAAAAGCTAACTTTAATTAGAAATGACGATTAACTGTTATTTCAGAATAACTTTTGTAGTAATTACATTTTTTAGGATAAATTCAAATAAAAAAAAGATATGAAAAATATAATAATTATAAAAGATTAAATATGATAATGATTAATTCTTCTAAGCAAAAACCATCAAAACATATATAAGAAAGGGCAGGCCCCTAAAAATCGCTGGTGGGCAAAATGAAAAAGTTTCCTGTTGAGAATAGAACCATTAACAGGGCAAGCGCATTTCTTTATATAAGGTCAACTACCCTAAATGTTGTTGAAAAGTAATTTCCCAGATATGGTAAAAGTATAGGAGCTTAATTAAGATACATTAGAAGTGTAGATACTGATTTAAAGCAAAGAAATAATTTCTGGCTCAAGAATATATTTGTGTTTAGAAAAGCTGTTCCGGTTATATTTCTAATGTGTTACTATATGTACAAATATTTTACCACAATTGTTTTTAACAACTTAGAGGTTAAACTTTATTTGTTTATGGCATTAAAAACAATAAAAAATAATATTTCGACGTTGCATTTGGTCTTTACTTGTAGTTTTTAATTTGAAATTTTAAATGTCATTTGCTTAATCGTAAAATATCAAGTCAATCAAAAGTTATCCGTACTTTAAAATCGTAATAATGCCAATTTTTCAATTTTTAACAATTGTTATCTCGAAAAATATGGATCTTAGGAAAAAGATTGTAAGAATCTTTTTCGATTAAAATTGGTCAAAGGGTACAGGTTTTTTTTTCGGATTTTTCTTTAAAATTTACTTTTATTTAAAAAAAAATTCTTAGAAGAATATAAATCAAAATATTGGCCAATATTGTCTATAATCTTGTCCCATTTATTGAGTAGTAGATGAATGCCAATTGGCAAGGTGCGAAGTATATGGTGGGGACCAATGAGCTGAAAGCATAGATAAAGCATTTCATTTATAAACGCAATCGAGAGCTGCGCCCAACATGTTTGTGTTTATTTTTGGCGATAAAATGGTACAAGAATAGTTTGTACTTACTTGTGAAATGAATATTCTTCACTTTACACACTTGGCACTGCCCTGCCATTTTAATTTATTAAAAGTACTTACACAAAACTTATATTTATACAACAATTGTCACAAAAATAACTCAAAAAACGAAAAACATTCAGACTAAAACGCCATATTGAATGAGTCATCTGTCGAGCGAAGCCGAGGGCCGAAGGTGGCTTAAGTAAGCCTCTACGAAAAATGCACTGTTATCACGTTTTTTAGCGCCTTTATTAGTGGTTGTCTAAAAACAAAATAGTATTTTGACATCATTACTTTTCTGTGTAATATTTATAGTAATAAATATAACAAAGATTATTCACAGTTTAAAATACAAAAGTAGAGCTTAATTTGATGTAATTTTAAGAATAAATTAAGTAAAATTAATTTAATCATAATAAACTATCAAGGAAATGAAACAGAAAGATACTTGGCAGCCACGCTTTACGACAAAATAGTATTGGTAGTAAGCATTTTTCCGGGTTTTAGTGGATTTTATTGAGTACAGAGGTTCATTCATCGCTTGGCCGAACCGTAGAATGTATCTTTATGATGCCACGCTTATGTCAGATCGTTGCTTTCTCCAGTTAACCTAACAGCTCATTGGTGAGGATAGCTGAATCGATTGCAGCGCCCGCTGTGGTCAAATTTTTCGTTAAATCATGCTTGATTTAAATGTAAACAATTAGATAAAATATTAAAAATGGGACATAATAGTTGTTGTGTAATGTTGAATGTAAGAATACTGGCAGAAATAGTAACTAAAAATTTAATACATTTCCGGGACTTAAAACAAGGGCTTACATGAAATGGTGTACTGTGTCAGGTAATATAAATATCTTAGTTAAAAGGTTAGTTGATTTATAAATAGCCTGCAAATTAATAATTTTCTTGCTTATTTTAGTACGATTCCTCAGTGCCTAAATAGCTATCACGTTTGACAAGCAACACGAAGGTTTCGAGTTCGTTTCTACAAAACTCCAAGAACTTTTTTTTTATTAAAAACACACTTTTTATACTAACTTTCTAAGCTTTAAAATTGTTCATTTACTATTGATATTGTACTTTACTTTTACAGTGCTGACCAGCTTTAAATATATTTACTTAGGAAAAATAAATAAATATTATAATCTACAGCTCTCCTATGGCTTTGAAGCATGATTAAATGCATGGTGCCAATAATAAACCTGATAAAAAGACGCACATTTCTATAAAAAGAAAGGCAAGCACAATAATCCAATAGGCTGTAGAGTAAATATGGGCACGCGACCAGCCCCGCCAAGACCAATCAATCAACCCAACATTTTAATAAATAAAAACGTTCATATTTTAATAGCTTGTTGGAAAAGGCATAAAAAAGAAACATAGACAATGCTGGGCACGGTCGGTAATTGGATGGATGACCGCCAGTAATACCGTATCTTGTTGGGTGTAGTTCAGAATCTACGTTAAACTGTAGGTCCCGTCTGGATAAAAATACTCAGATAGTTTTCTGTATAACAAAAAATTTGATATTTGCATGTTTTGATAATACAACGCTGAAGCCCCTGTGAAAAAATTAATTAATCATCTGAAAATCCGACCCTACGGGTCCTATTTATGCTTTATTCAAGCCTTTGTGAGCTTAAAAAAGTTACTAATTTTTTACAAAAACCCTATTTTACTTAATTAAAATACGCCTGAGCGTGTTTAAATCCAACTTTCAAACACGCGCGTGTTTTAAAGGTAACCATGGTACATCAATCAAAGACACACACTATTTCTACATAAGAAGTTTTTAAAATGTTTATTGTTTTTTCTTTTTTTAAAACTAATTTGTAACTTCTATCAACTGTTTGTGGGAATACTTGTTGGAGCTAGTAGCTTTTAGATAATTGAGTTATCAAAATTAATTTAAAATAAACGGTATTACAAACAACCTGGTGCATAATAAACTCTATTATTAAAAGACAATATTTGTTTAAATAACCTAATTAAAACTACGAGCATGCTATTGAGTACTTTAGTATATTAACTGGGTAGTTTATTACCTAAAACTTTACATAATAATATTATGTTGTACACTACTAAGTAATTAGATTAATAAAGTAATCCAATAAAGTTGTTGGTGTTTCAAACACACCGTTGCGTTGTTTAGAATAAACTGGGACAACATGAAATGCTCTTGTGACTGGCGATATTTTAATGGTAAGAAATTTAAATAATTTCTGGAAAGGCACAGCGGTTTTCCCGAAGGAGTTTAGGCTCTTACATACTTTGTGTTAAGGTTTCTACAGCTCGTTAAACTGAACATATAGTCTGGATGTTTTCAGTTATAAGTCCAATATTATAATAAAAGCGTCATGTCAAACATCTGCAATAACTTTCTTTCTTACTACGATTATTTTTAGTACCTTTGATTTATTATTTTTCTATCATGTGGTCATTAAACAGGGTGGTCCATTTAACCTGAGAAAGGTTAATAGTTGAAAAACGGCACATTTTAAAAGAAAATGTTTTGAGCAAAGGTTGTTTTAAATAAAGGGGCAAATCAAACGGTATCACCAGTTTGTGACCTTGATTGCAATTTGAAGGTCATATCCATATTAACTTTGTTTTTTAAAATTCGAGCTCCCATTTTTTAATTTAGAATTTGAATCTACGTTCAAAAAAAGCAACTTTTATATAAATAAATAATAATAAACTTTTTTTAATCCACTTTTTATTTTGAAAGATATCACAGCCCCACAAAAAAAAATTAAAGGTCCAAAAGACTTGACCATGACATCATAATGTTTTTGGGGTCTCTAAATCCAAATCTGAGGTCAGTTTGACCCCATCAGGTCAGGGTCAAATCTGCAAAATTAATCGTAACCAAATTTGAACAGTGTATACTTATGTTGAATGCGAATCCGTGGTCAGTTTGACCCCATCAGGTCAGGGTCAAGGGCATTTTAGGGTCAAATTTTAACCAAATTTCATGGTTAACAAAGGTATACACTGTTCAAATTTGGTTACGAATAATTTTGCAGATTTGACCTTTAAATGCCCTTGACCCTAACCTAATAGAGTTAAATTAACCCTGGATTCGAATTTAGCAACCCCAAAAACATTAAAATACTATGGTTAAGCTTTTCGAACCATCAACTTATTTTTGTGGGGCTGTGATATCTTTCAAAATTAAAATAATATTAAAAAAAAAGTTTTACATAAAAGTTGTTTTTTTGGACGTAGATTAAGATTAAAATAAAAATTGGGTTTTTTTCTTGAAAAATAAAGTTAATATGGATGTGGCCTTCAAATTGCACTCAAGGTCACGAACTAGTGATACCTTTGAATTTGCCCCTTCATTTCAAACAACTTTTACTTGAAACATTTTCTTCTAAAATATGCTGTTTTTCGCTTATTTGCCTGCCTCAGGTTTAATGGACCACCCTGTGTATAAATTTACCAAATAATAATATTCATTATATAGAAAATATTGATGTCTCTCTTTCTTACTCTCTCTCTTTCTTTCTCTCTCTCTCACACACAAACACATTCACTTATTCACTTCTGGTATACTGCGAGTGCGCTTCGTCGCCCAGATGGGCCGTCAGTTAACGGGAGTTATATCGGGGGCTGCTACAGGGGGCTACTCTAGGGGGCTACATCAGAAGTTACACAGGGGGCTACATCAAGAGTTACAACAGGGGGCTACATCAGGAGTAACAACAGGGGGCTACAGATATGATTCAATAATTCAATGGTTCAACTTTTTTTTAAATTAACCCAAAACTTAAACACCTTCGACTTACAATAATATTTAATATGTACTACACTCTGGGCACTTTTGATTAAGAAAAACATAAGAACATTATTAAGGGCCGTTTTTAGAATTTTCCTTTTTTAAGCAATGGACGTTAAAAGTTTCAGAATTTTTTATTACGCTGGTTTTTATATTATCTGCGTAAAAGCCTTAAAATGTATCGTAAAAATTGCAGATTACAGTTTAAATGTTATTCCTTGTTTTTTATAAATCTAACGATTTATCATAGATTCGATTTAAAAGCTGCCAGTAATATATTTGATGGTGTTTCATAAGAAATATGCATAAAATAGCCACGTTTGGAAGATGTTTTTAATATAAGAAAGATTTAAGGACAATTTCGATACTAAAATATGTATATTGTAATAAAGTGTATTTTACCCTTGGAAATATATGACCAAAAAATAAAATATCCTAAATGAAAAATACCCAGTTCGTTAGATCTTGTTTACTATAGTTAATATTCATTTTTCAATTAAACCAGTTGCTTGACTCAAAATAAAAATTTAAATTCACCTTGCTTGTTGGCAAAAATCTTATGAAAATTTAATTAACATATTTTTTTACCAAATACCCCATAGATACGTATGCGGATTTTTTTTAAATAAGGTTGTAATTTCTTACTTAATTACACCTTCGCCGATTAAAATTATTTTTTTGCATCCGATGGTTCTTTAAGTCGCTGATAGCAAGTCCAGAGTTTTTTTGGCAACGTCTCGTTCTTAAAATATTTTTCATCAAATTAATTACACCTCCGCCGAATTTAAAGATTTTTTCATTTGTGAGTGGATCTAAGTGTTATTTATTAAAAGCTCCACAACTATACTGCCCACCTATGGTATCGGTATTTGTAAGCTGTCCGTTTTGTAGAAAACCAAAAAAAAATGGATTTACTACTATCCTCATTGATAAGAATATAGTCTAACGAGCACGAGTGCAAATTAAAACATAAGTTACTACCGAATAGAAAAAAATACCGCTCTTAAGCATTGATATTCGAAAAAGCTTCTTTTAAGCTTTTTTATTTTATCAAAATTCCATAATGACAATAAGTAATTTTTGATTTTAATTTATTTTTAAACACAAATTTACTGCTTTTTTATAGTGTAAGTAGGTGTAAAACAATCCTAGGTATGCAAGGATACCAAAAAGTCAATTTTGGTAGATACTGTCTTGCTCCTTAGTTAGACAATATAAAAAAATGGTATCTGTCTTACCTTGTTTTTGTTATCAAAATCGGGCTAGGATATTGGTTTAAGAAACTAAATAATACATTGGAGGGTATTATCGTCAGCAAAACTATGGATGAGGTTGGTAGTACAAGAGAAAAGAAAAACTAGTGTGGATGCCAGTACTGAGTCCTGGGGTACCTCAGCATTATTTTAATAAGATCTAGAAGAGTGACCAACTACAATAACAAATATACGTCAATTAAAAAGTTAACTAAACTGCCAGATACAGGAGGATCTGTACCGGTTAGTTGAGACAAATGAAAGAAGATATGCTGGGGATCTTTGTTGACAATGCTGGACATAAATATAACACTTAAACAAAGATATTAAACAAAAAGGTATTATAGTATGTCTAAAATAAATCTTTATTTTTATTTTAAATTATTACTAGTGAAGCGAAATATAATAATTGAATATTTAGAACATGTATTTTTTATCAATTTATTCTTATATTTTTTTTATTGACGATCCATATTTAACTTCTAATAAAGTTAAATAAAACAATACTTTTTTCTTGGGACTACTTAAAATTCTGTAACTTTTTATTTAAACTTTTTGCTGGTTCATTTGATTTAGCCCAAATAAAAAAGAAATAAATTATTGGCCCATTTACTTCCTCCTGGGGGGCGACGCGTCGACGCCGCCTTCGTTCAAGGCGGCAAGCTAAGGATTTCCTAATGACAAACAATGAAACGCTTTCATAACAAACCTGTAAAAATATTTTCTGATAAAAAAATTGATTTCTGTTTTATTAAAATAAAGAATATTTATTAAAAAAAGTTTTGCCTACTTTTGTCTTTAGAATTAAAAATCAAGTTAGTGCGAAATTTTATGGTTATTGGTAGTTTAATTAGAAAGCTATTTAAAATGGTAAAATGCTATATTTGCTGTCAAGAAATTAATACTATATCTGATGATACCAGGATATCTTCGAAAGAGTGTTTAGTTAAAACTAAGTCAAAATAAAAGTTAAAAACGTTTTATTTATAGAAATTTATATTATTTAAAATTTCTGTTTACTTTGGTGATGAAAATATAAACTTTTTTAAACATATTTTATTATAACTACAAATAACGCATTTCTAAACCTTCTTTATAGACATACTCTAAAATAACTTTTTATTTATGTAGTAGCCAATTACATTTGGTTTTTATTATTAATCTTGTTTAGGTACTTAAGGTGATAATCATTTTATAATGTATTTCTTATAGAAAAGTATGAATCACAATTATTTGTTGCTTAAAATACAATTAGACTTTTTCCATTTAATAAGTTCTAGTTAGTTGTGGTTAGAAAGAAATTATCTTATTTATACAGTTTATTTAAATTACCCATCGCTTAAGAAAGTTAAAGAAGCTCTCAAAACCGTTTTATTGGCTAACCACAACTAACCACCAAAGTACACAATTTATGGATTATTGGGTATTGTAACGTGCGTGTTCCATCTGGTAAGCTAGTAGTATAATAATAAATGCTCCTTTGGCAGAAAGCCTTATTATAGGATATAGTTAAAAAAAATTGCTTTAAATGTTTATTAATTTATACGTCTTTTTAAAATTCCTTAAAATTTAGTACAGAAAATAACCTTATCAATGAAAAGAATCTAATCAAAAAATGGGGAATTAGCTAATGCGTTACTTTTTTTTCATAATGCAGTTCTGGGAACAATAATAACTGTGTATTATAACTTATCATATTAGGTTTTAAACTAACTGTTTTGATAAGATTAAAAGAATCTAGTACCAATACTTATAATTGGAATTTTGCTTGCTTTTAATTTTCCTTATTTATAATTGAAATTATTTCCCCTTTTAGAAACACTGCATAATCTAATTAAATTGTTGTAACTTCTGATGTAGCCCCTGTTGTAATTCCTGATGTAGCCTCCTATTGTAACTCCTGATGTAACCCCCTTTTGTTACTCTTGATGTAGCCCCCTGTTGTAACTCCTGATGTAGCCCACTGTTGTAACTCCTGATGTAGCCCCCTGTTGTTACTCCTGATGTAGCCCCCTGTTGTAACTCCTGATGTAGCCCACTGTTTTAACTCCTGATGTAGCCCCCGGTTGTTACTCCTGATGTAGCCCCCTATTGTTACTCCTGATGTAGCCCCCTGTTGTAATTCCTGATGTAGCCTCCTATTGTAACTCCTGATGTAACCACCTTGTGTTACTCTTGATGTAGCCCCCTGTTGTAACTCCTGATGTAGCCCACTGTTGTAACTCCTGATGTAGCCCCCTGTTGTTACTCCTGATGTAGCCCCCTGTTGTTACTCCTGATGTAGCCCCCTTTGTACTTCCTGATGTAGCCCCTGTTGTAACTCCTGATGTAACCCCTTTTGTTACTCTTGATGTAGCCCCTGTTGTAACTCCTGATGTAGCCCACTGTTGTAACTCCTGATGTAGCCCCTGTTGTTACTCCTGATGTAGCCCCCTGTTGTTACTCCTGATGTAGCCCCCTGTTGTAACTCTGATGTAGCCCACTGTTGTAACTTCTGATGTAGCCCCCTGTTGTTACTCCTGATGTAGCCCCCTGTTGTAACTCCTGATGTAGCCCACTGTTGTAACTCCTGATGTAGCCGCCAGTTGTGACCCCTAATGTAGCCCTCTGTTGTTACTCCTGATGTAGCCCTCTGTTGTAACTCTTGATGTAGCCCCTTGTGTAACTTCTGATGTAGCCCCTAGAGTAGCCCCCGATATAACTCCCGTTAACTGACGGCCCATCTAGGCGACGAAGCGCACCGCAGTATACCAGGAGCAGTATAAGTAAATGTGTTTGTGTGAGAGACAGAGAGAAAGAAAGAGAAAAAGTAAGAAAGAGAGAGACAAATTTTGGAAATCAATGTCAGATGGTCTGTAGTTTACAGTCCGCACGCTAGATTTTGAATTTGACGTTTTAACATTTAACAGGTGACATTGAAACGATGTCATTTACCTGATGACGTCATTGACGTTTAGTGATTTTTAAATCTAACGATACCTGGTGTCCAATCCGCATACTAGATTTTGAATTTGACGACTTAACATTTGACATATGACAGTTGACAGGTGTAATTTGACAGGTGCCAGCCGCCATTTTTATTACACATGCGTAAGATTCATTAAATTCGGTTTAAAAAAAGAATTACGAAAATCGGTTCATCAGAAACCGAGATATTTACGATGACGTAGGTGTGAGGTGTAAGGATTCAAAACATATTATCTTGTCTACTAATAACTGTAGGTTTCTTTTTTACTGAATGTTTTTTTTTTAATTATTTAAAAACAGACAAATTATATATTTTATTGTAAAAAAATCTAATTATATTTGGTTAATACCCAATAATTGTTTTTTGTAATTTTGGTCATAGTAGTGTAACAGATGATAAATTGATGTTTAAAACTATAAAATAATTGGCCAGTCTGCAAAAACATTAATGGCATTAGTATTCCAGACTGTAATTTACACAATACATGCTATCGAAACGTGCTTGTGTTTAGTAAGAAACTTTTATCTTATGATAAATTGCCATTTAAAAGCGTAGTTGAAAGGCACGCAGAATATTGATGAAAAATCCTTTGCCAAAAGGACTTGTGATATATTGTAGCGTGTTTCCCAAACACTAAACCCTAAAAGCTTAGCTATTTAAGATTTTTTTTCGCAACATATCTGCTATTATTTTTTCAGCCTCATTGTATTCTAACACCCAAGCAGTATTCTTCGAACCGATTTTTAAATTTAAAAAAATTGTTTTAATTACAGCAAAAATAATTTATTACTTAAAATATTTTTACAAGATTATTTTTTTACTTATATTTTTCTTTTTGAACCGGTAACATTTGGCTTAGGTGGTAAATCTGTACAATTTTGGGGTGAAACCAGCATAAATTTATTAAAATTATTACCGTAATCTTTCTTTTAAAAATTATCATTAAAAATGTAGCGAATCCACTAAATATTACACTACCATCCGTTGCAAACGACATTACATTTACCAGAGTGCCGGGAAAATAGGTCAAGCTGTCACTATATTTAAACCTATGATAAATTGCAAAAAGAATTAGAGATATAACTTTTCAGCAAATTAAATTACACTGATGCAATATAATTTAGTTTTGCTGAAAATGGTTAATTTAAAAACTCTGGTTTAAAAAGTAATATTTGGATAGGGCCATATTGTCTACTGTAACTTTAAAAAAAATAAAATATATTTTTAGAAGGTTCTCTTTTTTATTTAAAGTTTAGTTGGGTCATAACTGCCATATTTATGTATTATAACAAAAGCATAAACTATTAACAAAAACATAAAGCCCTTTTGACCATAAAACAGAAGGTCGTAACTAATAAAGTGACAACAAAATTTATTCCTGGTAAAAACCAAACTTACTTTTATAATATTTGATAATGCATAAATAATGAAAATCGACGACCCTTATAATATTGTTTATTAGTAAGTCCATCCTTTCCCCTTTTCCTTTTTTTTTGTAAAATAAGGTTAACTACATTTTATATATTATATTTAGAATTAAAATTGTTCATTTTCGTTTAGGCTTGAGCAAGAAAGCCTTTCAGCTCCTCTCGCTCAGTGCACAAATCTTCAAAATATGTAGCAAATTTGCCGATGTACAACTCACTGCTCCATTTTAAAACCGAAACGTGGTCATTCTGATTCTAAATTACACCATAAGTCTTTCAGGAGTCGTAGAAGATTAACCCTTACCAAAGAGGAATGACCAGCGATGTCATTTGAATAATAAGATGCGCAAAATTCACTTATGTGAAGAATAAAATGTCTAGACAAGTTGATTACCAATAAAAATATGCTTTATTACTAAATAATAATTTTATGTTTATATCTATATATGTTCACTTTAAAAAAATTGTTTAGTTTTTAAATTATTGTATTCCAGTTTTGTTTTGGTATTTATGCTCGATTATTATTTTATAGTAAAATTTAAATATTTAACCTAAATTACCATTAAATAAAGTGGTTTTTAAGATTTGTAAAAATTTAACGGTATTTTATTAATAAAAGGATTAAGGCTTAAAAGTGTAAGTGTAAAATATTTTTTAAGACAAAATAGTCTTTACTTAAAGCTTCTGTATTAATGAATATATAGGTAATAAAAAAAACAAACAATCCACTAAAACAAAATATTAGGAAATAAGCAGCCCAAGCAATTTACAAAATTTATTATATGTTTTGTTAGAACTTAAACTATTTCTTCTTCATGCACCAAGGTTTGGCCTCAATCTAGAAGTTTTACTTGCGTAACTTAGGTACCCATCTAAAATGTTACGGCAGTTTGCCTAAAGTTTGTAAGTTACCTTATGGTCTCCTTACATTTCTAACTAAGTTAAGTGCAAAGAGATTTATTTAACTTAATTAAATCATATTGCTTTTAAGGTCTTTAATAACTAGTTAAATTGCTTTACTGTAAAATTATTTATTACGTTTTTATTTTATATATATATATATATATATATATATATATATATATATATATATATATATATATATATATATATATATATATATATATATATATATATATATATATATATATATATATATATATATATATATATTTATATATGTAGGGGGTGTAAAAGTATGATGCTCACGATTTTAGTGGGCGATAGTGGAGCTCAAAAGAAGTCAAAAGAAAAAGTTCATATGACATATGTGTCAAAACAGATTTTTGTCTAAACGGTGTCAAAATTATGAACTTTGGAAGCAATTATTTTTAAAAATCTTAACAATTGGCAACTTCCGTCTTAATCGCTTATTAGTACATCTATTTGGTAATAAAATAAACTAAGTTTTAACTGTTTCAATCTACGAATAAAATAATAATAATAATAATAATAATAATAATTTTCCCCAGTTAAAAATTGAAAAAACAATTGGCAACAGAGCTACGTAGAAGCATTGTTCGTGGAGTGGTCAGTTGTACGTGTTCACCGGTCGCGATATTTTTGTTTGTTTTTAAATCGGGAAAAATGCGGATATGTTATAAATTTACAACTGTAGTTTCCTTTGAAAACGAGATGTGTGCAAGCGAGAAATCTTATTCTTCAAGCAAAATAAAAAAGTGCTGTTTTAAAACATAATAATTTGTGTTCTTAACATGGATATTTAGCCTATTCTTTTGGTAAGTACAACCATTTTTTCATTACAAATAATAACCAAGCAATAATTTATTGTTTTTTACTTAAATTTAATTTTAAATTAAATATCAAACTAAACTGCAAAAAGTAATTTTTATTATTTGTATGTAAATAAACATCTCGTTAAAAAAAAGTAACCTCGCAAAAAACCTACTTGTTGCGATGAAGCCGGTACGGTGTTGCCAAATTTTTAAATCTTTGAAAAGCCATATTTCGAAAACAATAAACTTTTGACCTATGTGTTTTTGGCTTTTTTTACTTGTTTTGAGCTCTACTATCGCCCATTAAAATCGTGAGCATAATACTTTTTCACCCTGATATATATATATATATATATATATATATATATATATATATATATATATATATATATATATATATATATATATATATATATATATATATATATATTATATATATATATATTATATATATATATATATATATATATATAATATAAATAATATAATTAAATATATTATATATATATATATAATATATAAATTATATATACTATAATAAATAAAATTTATATAATATTATATATATATATATATATATATATATTTATTTGTATATAAATATATATACCTATTTTCCTTAGTTAACACTGAAAAGTACATTTGCTACAATAAATTCAACATTTTATCAAATAATTTAAATGGAATATTTCGGTAATTTGCCCAAAATGCGAGAACAAAATTTAGTTATTGATTTACGGACAAAACTCAAAGTTCTACTCAATTGAATCTTCTGGCGCACGCTGGTCAAGCTCCCTCGACGCTCCTACCCCTCTCCGCGACCCCTCGAACCTTTGGCGTCTTTCGAAGGGCCCGAGATCTTATTGGATGCATCGTCTCGATACGTAATCACAAGGTCACGAAGCACGTCGATGTGTTCGCGATGAATAGTGACGGGCGGCTTTCTTTGTTTCGTTGTTTTTAGGTCGGTAGGGGAATTTTAAGAATGATTTAAATTTATAAAGACGGTGTTGTCACAAGCTTTCATGTTGCAAGATGTGTTTTTCCATCGATAATGAATAATAAAAAAAATCTTATTTAAATGTTTGGTTCTGAAGTTTTGCATTATAGCTAAAATTTGCATTATTGCAAGTGACTACTATTTTTTTGATTCATTTTTATCTCTACCAAAGCAAAAATTGATGTCAAAGTCAACTTTGAAATAAATTTAATAAAAAAATCTCATATAATGCGGGCTTTACTGGTCCTTGCATTTGATCGGGCATCATTCGGCTAAAAAAAAATAAAATTTATTAGTGTTGTCGAGTATGATATAGAATAAAGATCTACAAGTCTACTACCTGGACCATTTGTTGTTTATTACCTCGCTATCGGTCTCCTCGGTAGTATAGTGGACAGAGTCTCTGCTTGCCACTCAGGCGACCTGGGTTCAAACTTCAGCCGGAGAGACATATTTAGGAAGTAGTTATTTAAAATAACATCCGACACTATCACGTTGTCAAAAAGGTGCTGTGATACGCAAACAATTCGTGTTTCTGTACTTGGAAAACGTTGGCGAACTGAGGAGAAATGAGTTAAACAACGAAAAACCCGGTCTCACGTTCTTAGTACTTAAGCATCAATCCTTCGTGGACTATTATAAAAGATAAAAAACTTCAATTTAACCCAACCCATTAGGAAACAATGTCATTTGGCCCCCTAATCAAAATACTTTCAAAAAATTTTGGCCCTTTTTCTAATTCTTAAAAGTAGTTATTCCAGTGGAAATTAAAACCAAAAACGTTTTCATTGGTTTTAATTTTTTTTTATTTAGGGCCTAATTACTTGTGTTTCAGAAAATATTTCTAACATGTTTATTTTTAAAAAATTTTTTGGAAAACATTTTGCTATGCTGGTAAAATTTCTTTGTTAAAATTAAATAAAATTTGTTTAAAATTTTTGGGGAAATTTAAAATAAGGGTAAAAATACTTTATAAATTTGAATGTTTTTTTATTAAAATTTAATTTAAATAAAAAAAAAACAAAATTTTAAAAAATAAAAAAAAACTTTGTTTCCTAAAATAAAATATGTAAAAATATTAAAAATTAAATAAAGTTTACTGGCTGTGGTTTTTATGTTACCTATTTATTTTAATTTTGTGGATTAATATTAATAAAATTTTTATTGGCCGGATTTTAAAGGCCCTTTATATTAATAGTTTAATATTTTAAAAAATATCTATAATGCATTGAGATTTCTAAAATTTTAAAAAAAAGTTTTAATTTTTAAGTTAAAGTTTAACTGGATATCTTGAACAAGAATTACCAATAAAATATTAATCAATTCCCTTTAGTCTTTTAAAGCTTTAAGGATGAGTCCTAAAATTATATAAATATTTGATGTTTTACAAGGACTTATTAAAGCTTTTACCCAGATAGTGCTCGTATTAAAGTAATTTGAGCTCTACTGTTAGCACTCTATAAGTGGCTTTGGGTTTACAAGCGTAACTGGTCAAGCAGTTACCCTTTATTGTTATTTTCAGAACAGCAATACTTTCATCTTAGTGAAATCCAATTTAAGATAATGGGGCTAGCAAACATAAGACGAAGTTAAGTATATTTTTTTGAAATACAGGGGAAAAACCCCTTTTATTTTAAAACAAAAATATTTGTGGATTTGTTGTATTCATATATAGAACTGAGGGCTGTATGTATCATATTGTACCATTTACTTTGAAACTTAGTGATCGTACCTTTCACAAGACTACCAATAGTACATATGTTTTTGCATCATATTTTTAGTACTACTATAAAGATTATAATACGTTTACATTTGATGGATTGGACTCCGTAAAATTAAAACCTTTATGTCATGTTTTTTTTCTTTATCTCGAGACATTCCACAAAGGCTAATTCCTAAGTACTAACGTACCGTCTATCGTCAGCAGATAGGTATAAAAACATGTATTGGTATTTTGTAGGTAAATTGTTTATCTATTCAATAATGGGATAAAATACAGTATGTTGAATTTAAAAAAATAAGTTTTAACCATTATTATATTTTGGTAAAAATATAAAGTTTTTAGGATACCCTGTAAAACCTATCGCTATTATAGCATGTAAATCTTTTAGGTACATGCATTGTTTAATTAAATAAAAATCTAGTAACCAGTTCGGTTAGGCACTTAAATATAATACCTATTTTGACATGGTGATGTTTTTTAAAAAAACATATTAATTAATTATAGTGGGAGGTAGGCATAGGTAGATGTTAACAAAAATCACTTAGAATTTTGTGTGAAATCCGAATATGAAATAAAATATTGGGTGTTTATTTAAAATAACAATGTTGTCATGGGTTTCGGATAGATCTGATAACGCTGCACTGGCCAAAGTATTTT
>JAHBCN010019621.1:0-15768 GCA_019359885.1 Listronotus oregonensis
CGCCGTGAAATTCAGATTCAGTGCCCCAAAAAAAAAAACCCATAACGATTTTCGTTTTTTTTTCGATTGTGTAAGGAACACCCTCGGAGATGAGGTCCGCATCCAGATTCCGTGCACAAGGGTTCTGGTGGTCGTTTTCCTAAAATTTGGATTCAGCCCCCAAAAAACCGCCCCCACAATGTTTTTTCGTGTTGTTTTTGGCAAACATTGCACTATTTCAGTTTGTTTCACAGAAAATTAGCTATTGCACCACTAACTATTTGCCTCAAATGTGTGAACAAAATTTAAAAAGTCAACGCAGTGCTGCAATATTATGGGACATTAACAAAGCTTTTTGACAGTGTATGGCACAAGGGAATATTGTACAAACTCCACTTAATGCACTGCCCCAAGAATCTGATTTCCTGATCAAAGAATTTCTCTCTCAAATAATTGGAATCACAAGAAACAATATTTTTTCCCCCAATCACAAAGTTCCTCAAGGCTCACCACTCTCGCCTCTATTATCAACCTATTTTGCTATAAAAACCAAATAAACATGTTCTCAATAACAGTTATATTCTACAGTTTGCTGTTGATATGGCCCTTATATCTCATAACTGATCATTGCAGACAAAACAAAAGAATATTACAACCAATAGAACATCAAATAGTATCAGCGTGGCGATTCAAAGAAAACCCCAGGACAATGCTGACCTATATTTTTTAACCACAAATCCATAACCAGTCACTGGTATTAATCCCAAGTAATATATGAAAAAGTATTAATTAAATAAAAGGGGTGAGATGGACCATAAAAAAAATTTTTAAAAATTCACCCCCCGAAAAACTCCCTCAAAACCCGCCCAACTAAATTTTGTTAAGTTACTAGTATCCAACATATATTAAAACGACTTATCCTGCAACGTCTAAGTTCGCAAAAAAAACAGAAACGCTTTATAAAACCAAAACCGAGGCCCCCGCAGGAAGCTTTTTTACGTTTCCGTGTTCAATTCAAACGACGCGGTCTTGAAATAACACGGAAAGTATTGCAATTTTTATTGGCAAAGCCTGTTGTTTTCGAGGGCAGACAATGAACCACGGGGATTTTTTGGAAAGCGGATTGTTTAAACCCAAATCCGTGGGATTTTAGGGGAGCACATGTAGCATACTGTCTTTTTACATATTGCTTCTAAATTGGCCGATTGTAGCAATTGGTCTACTGTAAATCAGCTGTTTAAAAAATTGTTTTATTTACGTTTTGTTTGGGTTATCGCATTTTTTAAGCGACACCCCGCTGACGAGCTTCTTGACATTTTACCAGAAAAAAAGCTTTATTATGCAGGGACTCCCGTAATTTGAAAAGTAGGTTTTTTTTAAACAATGCATTTAATGTAAAAAAAGCATATCAAGGCAATTCTAATACATCTCCGCATTTTTACGTCTTATTTTATAATTGGGAAATAAAAGCGCTTTGCCCCCAAAAAAACCATGACCGACTAGACCCTTTGGGTTTTTGAATTTGTCTAAATTATCTCTTGAAGTTATTAACAAAATTTTTATAGTTTTTGAAAGGTAGAATTTATAAAATTTTTTTAAAAAATGTAATTTATATATTTTCCGTTTTTTTTTTAATCGTTGTTAAAATTTTGTTTATAACTTCTACAAATAATTTAGACAAATTCAAAAGCCCTAAGTTCTAGTTGGTTATGGTTAGTTCTGGTTAACAAAGTGGCTTTTTTTTTTCCCCAATTATATTTCAGACGTTAAAATGCGGGGGGGCGTATTAGAAAAGACCACAAATTATTACTTTACACATTTTTTTAAAAAATTTTTTTTTTAAAAATGTCAGAAGCTGGTTTAGTGGGGATGTTGCTAGACGCGAGTAAGTCATGGAACATTTTAAAATTTCCTTTTTTAAACACAAAAGACTTTGAAATTTTAAAAATTTGAAGTTATAGGTGGGCCCTGACGTTCAATGATTTAATTAGATATTGTCAACAATGCTCCATAATAAAAACAAAGAAAATAATCCACACCAAGTCCCTAAAGTATCGCATAATTTAATAATATTAGGTACCCACCACTAATTTGTACTACAAAAAAGGGCCTTTAAAAACATGTTTGCTAAAAAGTATAGGCTGTACCTACTACTTCCCAAATTTTTTTATCAATATTTTTGTTAATTTAAGGTAAATATAAAAATTGGTTTAGTTAAATCACTTATATTGTTGGTATATTTAAAACAATTTTGTTCCCTTCTCTAAAAGGGATTTATATCCTTTTTGTGATGGAAATTTATTTCGCAAAAAATAGGCCATTTACGAATGTGTCGCTCCTGTTTGTGTAACGTCTTCGTGTTTAGTACCAAGGCGCTCATTGAAATAAAACGGGGAAACATATACCCCCAATCATTTTCAAACAAACAGGTGCGTGTTCCTGTCTGACGCCTCGAAATCAACACGGCTTTGGGCCCAAAGAATATTTCAATACTTTCCTTTTTTATTTTAAATCGGTCTGAATTGAACACGGAAACGTAAAATCCAGCCAGGAAAATTGGCAGAAATTGTACCTGACTTAAGGCTTAATGAAAATGATTGGATTTTTTTCCATAGTTCCGTAACACTGTATAAAAAACGGATCCTCGTTTTATACCTTTTTTTAATAACAATCCGTTTTACAAACGTTTCTATGGTAACAGAAAAATGCAATGTAACTATGCTAACGAATAAAAAAGTCGGGAAATTCTGGAAGAATTCTTTTAATGCAGGATGCAAAAAAAGTGCAAAATGAATTACTTCAGCGCCCTCGATACAATTATGGGATATAATAGCGTCCGTAACGCTATATCCCATCTATTTTTTATCTTTAAATAAGTAAACCTGAAAAATATATCTATGCTACAGATTAAGGACCTAGTCATCGATGACCCAATGTTACGGAACGTAAATTATTTGTCCCGCCGTGGCTATTTTTCTGAAGTTCCACCCAAAAAGATTTTTCAGATTTTTTTATATAATGAAGTCGTACTACCTTTAAAACCCGATATTAAAATAAGATAAAGTCGAAACATGCAATTTTTCTGTTTATACCACAAAAATGTAAGAGGTTAATTTAAAAAAATTATTTGAAAAAAACATGATGATAAAAATATTTTGGATTACTCCGGTAACCCCTTGAACGATTTAATTTTTGTAAATAATTTTAACATGATACAATTAATTTATTAAAATGTTGTATTTTTTTAAAAAAAATTTTGCTAATTCTTTACAGAAAAAACTGATCCAAATTGAAATCGCCAGGAATTATGGCCAAAGCATGCGGTTTTATTGCCACTTCACCCAATGAACTGACTATTCCACCAATGACAATATATTGCTGGCACCCACATTCTACAAAAAGAAATGAATCTAAGAAATACTGGTTGGGCATATGGTGCATAATGGCAATTCTGGAGTCATACCACTAAATTATATTGTTATTAATAAAAGTGGTTTAACAGAATCGGAGTATGTACCAGTGCCAAAAAGCAGTATCCCAAAGAAGATAAGGGAAATCCCGGAAAAACAACATACCAAAAGGTAAGTTTTGGCGATATTCAAATATTTGAAAGTGATGACACCCCAGTAAGAAAGGAAATTTTCCTTGAAAATAATTGTTAAAATAATAAAGTAATAGCCCTTAAACTGAAAAGTAATATTTAAAAACAAATGCTAACTGAACTTTAAAAACTGAGACTGTATAAATTTAATTAGGTTGTGACTGTTGTAATATAGTTTATTTGTTTTTTGTATTTTATATATTATTTGTTAGGGGAAATGGGTCTTAATAAATGTATCATAAATCTAAAATTGTGATTTATTATTTACATTTGACTATGTGGCCTATTTACAGTCTTTAAATTTCCCCTTTTGTATCTAAGATATTTGTTTTTTTTCTTTTTCGCTGGGACTCACTCATTTAATTGATTTAAAATGAGGTATATGATTTAAAAAAAAACAATTTTAGTTTAAAAAAAAAAGGCTCTCTTATCAAAAAGAAACAATGTGAGTTACACTAGAAATACTTGATTTAATCAAGATTTTAATCATTTTTTTTCAAAAAAATTGTTTTATCTTTGTTTTCAAAGATTTTGGAAAAAAGTATAAATTCTGGTAAATCGATTTAATGTATTTCTGAACATATTTAAAAAATATAGAATTTCAATTTACGCTTTCTTAAAAAAACCGCAAATTTTGATATTTTTTTAAATTTGTAAAAAATATAATCTGCCATTGATATTTGATGTCATTAAAACTACTTACTAACAACTATACACAATATGTAGTTTTGAACTTTGGAGCGTTTGTTAGAGGGCCATAAACACAAATTTGACATAATTTGAGATGTATGTTAATTACCACCTATTTTTTTTTGTTTTGCTTTTTAAATTTCATCTTTCGTTATTACTACACAACATAGTTTTTTATAAATTAACGTGGCCGATTCTGGCTTATAAAAAAAAATTAAATAATATATTACAAACTGTTTAAGAGGATGTATTAGTCATTGAGCTTTTTAAAAATATAAGGCAGTCCGAGTGTATGATTTTTAAAAACAAATTAGAGATAGCTTAAATAATTAAGTTACTGTGAATCTATTAGCTCCCCCCCAACAGAGTTACTACCCTTTACAAAATAAAGTATTTTTAGTGAACTTTCCATAGAACAGTAAGTTTTTTAAGCTTTTCCACTCTTTTTCTGTATACCTTTCCTTTTTTTACCTGATTATGTGCCTCCTTTTATATTAAAAAGTTATATATCAAACCCTGTGTTTAAAATATCTAATTTGTCAATCAACAGTCTGCAGTTTCTAAATTTAATACCGGTCCGTAAAACCACGTATAAAAACACGGATCTTCGTTTTACACCTTTTTTTTAGCAATCAGGGTTTTTAAATGTTGCTATGGTAACAAAATGCAACATAACTATGTAACTGACTGACGACTAATCAGTGTCAAAACTGAATGCTTCGAAAGTCGAATATACACTGGCCTTTGGAACTTCCTTCTCGCCTTTATAGTAAGTGGAAAGAACAAAAAGTCTAAATTAGCTGGAAGAATTCTTTTTTGTACAGCGTGCAGGAAAACTGCAAATGGATGACTCCAGCGCCCTCAGGACACTTCACAATGGCCGTCGGAATATGGAAAAACATGGAAATTTATTTTAATAAAATATTAACCTAAATTAAATATTTTTAACGTCCTATATTTCTATAAACTAAACAAATATTTTTAAAGTCCGTAACATACCCAAGTTTTGATCGTCTCGGGTCAAATCTTCGGTCTTGATATCACCAAGATCCAGATCTTCTCGTTGTTCTCTTTCCAGGATTTTAAGGGTCTCCCACCGGATGCGGGTTTTTTTGGGAATAAAATTCTTTAGGATCTTTTGTTTTTCACGTCTTACCATCTTCTGGGCAAGGTTTTTTTAAAGCATCAGCATTTTTTTTTTCAATCCTCTTGGATGTTCAATTTTAAAATCATATTCTTGAACACGAACTGCTATCTGACCTTAGGATTCTTGAACTGAAGCCACCATTTAAGTAATGCATGGTCCGTTCTCAGCTAAAATTTTTCCTAAAGGTATTATGAAAGTGCTCCAGTAATTTGACAAAATCTAAAGTTCTTTTTGGCCCCACAATAATTTCGTTTAAGTTTAGAAAGAACTTTGCTGAAATACGATATCACTTTTTCTTGGCCATCTTGTACCTTACAAAATTCCACTAATGGAAGTATTGCTTGCATCAGTGTCCACAATAAATATTTGATTGAATTGTGGATATGACAACACTGGAGGATTACAAAAGCTTTCTTCAGTTGTATAAAGGCTGCTTCACAATCTTCGGTCGATTCATAGCTTTTGTTCTCGGTAAGATGATGTAATGGTCGCGCAATATCAGCAAATCCATGTTATAAATCTTCTATAGTAAGTCCCAGGAAACTTCTAATCTCATGCTTGTTTTTGGTGTAGGCCAGTTTTAGATAGGTCTCTCTTTTCTGGATCTGTTTTACTCCTTCTTTGGTAAATATTTGCCCCAGGTACGTCACTTCTTTTTGGAAAAGGTGTTACACTTTGTTGGACTAAGTTTCAATTGGGTAGCTCTTTGCCTAGTCGTCCACTGGAAGCTAGAAACAAGCGGCTACGAGCTCACGCGACACAAGCGGCTATAAGACAAGGATTTCGTGCTACAGGGGTCGTCCACTGGCGGCGCTGTTTACACTGTTTAGTAGGTGACAAAGTAGCAAAGCAGAGTATACATGTTTGCTTTTATTGTGTTTCTTGCGTTTTGTGTTTATTATTGCAACTTAAAATGGATGCGAAAGATGCATATTTTAGAAATTCCTTATTACAGTTTAATAAGGCGTCAAAGAGTACAAAAGATGAGAGGGAATACGAATGGACCGCGATAATAAGTTTGTCGATCTCTTTAATTTTTACTCTGCAATAAAATGTCAAAACTTTTTTAAAAAAAAAAAAAAAAAAAATAATCAAAGCAACCTAGGTGACTAATGTTCGCAGACTCAATATAAAATTATCTGGCGGCTACGAGCGAAAATCCCATCCTGACGGGATCTGCAGCGCAAGTAAGTTTACGCTCGTAGCCGCCCTCTCAAAGTTGCTTGCAATGGACGAGGTTACTATTGAAAAGCAATAGTTAGGATCTGCCGCACATAGACGCTTTGTTGACACTCGTGCCGCGTGAGCTTGTAGCCGCTTGTTTTCGCTCCAGTGGACGACCAGCCTTAAGTGATCGTCAAATGTTTTACCAAGAATTATAATGTCATCTAGGTATACTAAGTAAGTTTTTCAAGTTAGTCATCGTAATGTTAACTTCATCGATCGTTCAAAAGTAACAGGGGCATTGCAAGGATGGCATAACATTAAATTGCCACAATCCGGTTCCGTCAAAACAATTTTTCCTTATCTTCAGGATGTAGTTCTACTTGCCAATAGCCACTTTTTATGTCTAAGTCGAAAACCATTTTGATCCTGTCAACATATCAAGGGTATCGTCAATTCTTGGTAAAGGAACCTGTCATTCTTCGTGACGTCATTAAGTCTTTTAAGTCAACATAAAATCTGGTAGAGCCATCTTTCCTCTTAACCAGAACTACTGAAGATGACCATGGACCCTCGGATGGTTCTATAATGCCTTGATTTTGCATGTCCCCATTAACTTCTCATCTTTTGTCTCTTTTAGCCAAAGAAATTCGCCGTAGTGGTTGCCTAATTGGCCCTGCATAGCTAGAATATTCGATGTTGAACCATGTTGGTTTTTTCCCGATACTTTTCAGAGAGAGAGAAAACCTCTTGATTTTTTCTTAAAAGGTCTTTCAGCTTAGTTCACTGGATTTAGCAGGGCTTTTGAAGAGATCACTAGGTCTCGCAGGGCATCAGGTAGTTTACTTAAAGGGACTTCTACATGTATAGTATGGGTAACTATTATATTAGCAGCTTGGCATGTATTTTTGTCTTCATCTTTGCAGCTGCGCCTTATAAACCTCCTCCAAGTGCGTCTCCATATCTCGTTTCTAGGAACATCACAATGGATTTATAGTCACATTGCTTCTCCTCAAGAACGTTTCTTAAAACCTCCATAGCTTCACCACAAAGAGCAAGTACTAGAGCGCCTGCCTTCTCCTATAAACTCCATTTATTACCGTAGGCAGCAGCTTCAAATTGTGCATGATACGTAACCCAGAGTACCTTGCCATCAAAAGTTGGTGGTTTCATAACAGTAACTGCGGCAGGGCCGTATTTAGGCGGTGGCAAGATGGGCGACCGCCAAGGGCGCAGCTTCCTGGGGGACGCAAAATGGGCCATGAAAATTTTTTTTTTTCAGTTTTCAGTACCGTAGTTATATTATTATTATTTTTTATTAACAAAATTGTTCAAATAAATAAATTACAATTTTATAACAAATTTTCAACTTAGATACTTAATTTAATTACACAGGTCCACAAAAAAAAGTGGTGTGTGCTGGGTGTCGGACTAAGATTTTCTGTCGTATTTTTTTTTCCGCTAAACACGAATCTGAAGTCAAAATTGGGGGTCAAACAGCAAAAAATTGAAAAAAGGCGTAATATATCAAAAACTATAAAAGAAACTTTATATAACATAAATTATGTATTTTTACAAGACCTTTAATTTAAGTTATATAACATTTTTGTCCAAATGCAATATTTTTCGAGTTATAATCAATAATCCGAATTTTCAGGATTTTTTTAAGGTATACCTCAGGAAAAAAATTGAAAACTATTTTTTTTTTATTTTGATTTTTTTTGCAAATTTTTAGTTATTTCAAATAAATAAAATAAATGATGTATAATAAAAAAAAATCGGAAAAAATACACCAGAAAATCTTATTACGACACCCAGCACACACCACTTTTTTTTGTTGACCTGTGTTATTTTTAATATATTAAGACTAAAAAATTTTATGAATTATAACTAAAATATCAATTTATCCTGATACATACAGCAAGAATGTAACTCTTTATTTTTTTTTTAAATTGGGGGCAGCACTAGTTCTTTTTACTACCAATAGCTTAGAAAAATTAAAATCTTCTAACATTTCTCGAACTATTATGCATTGTTATTTTGGCTAAAATTAAGACAGTACGAAATAACAAACCAATGTTTTAAAAAGGGAAAATAGAGTGACGACTTACTAATCTTAACCCTATAAAAAAACGAAACCTCGGATAAAAAAAAACTTTAAACCTACAACTTTGCACTTTAATTTTGTAAAATTTTCGAGGAAAACCCCGGCAAAGTTTTTGTTGCGGGTATTCCATACTCCCCAACCCCCGGTGTGCGGGGACGGGGGGGGAAATGTTAAGCCCCGCCAACGGCCGCCATACCTAGATACGGCCCTGAACTGCGGTACCACATTCTGACGCAAAACCTGTAAGCCATTTTTTTAATTTGTCGCGTAATTGTTGTACATCCTGTTGTATTTGGTCTTGAACTTGCTGCATTTCTTCTATTTCTTTTTTTTAACATCTTTTTTTAAAAAAGGAAAATTTTATTTTAATGAATAATTAACCTAAATTAAATAATTTTAACCTACATCTATATAAACTAAACAAATATTTTAAAGTCCGTATCAATACAACCCCTTTTCTAGCTAAAGATCTAGGCAAATGTTTTGACATTAAATGGATTCAGGTGTCCTCATCTGCTTGGTCACTGTGTATAAAAGGGATAAATATTAAATTAAAGCCATCATTGGCATAATTTCACACTGTTGATACCCAGCGGTAAAGTGGATGAGGATGGCCAATGATACAGGTGCGATAGAAAAATTTTGTAAATATTTGTTGGCTTTGCCCTTATCTAAATAGCGTGACCATTATTTTCAATTATCGCTAACGTCTCCCCTTAGTCGCTCCGATCACGGCGCACCATTTGGTACTAGAATTCAGCTGACTGGAATGATCTGCGAGATTTTTGTGGCATCATATTTCCCTTTCTTCTTACGAATTCTTCGAAATGTGAAAACCAAAAAACAATTGAATTGGGAATTAAGATATGATCACGGATTTAAGCATCGTGCCTTGATCGCATATTCCTCAGAAAAAACTGAAAATTAATGAAAAGCTCTTTTAGCCCTTTAGACTTTCTCTGATACCACTGACGAGCTTTCAATTACGCTTAGCTTAAATAAAATTAACAAAATTAATAAAAATGATGTCAAGAGGGAATCCTTCTCTATTGATTATAAGCTTTTTGGAAAAAACTTTAGGACAGAATTGGACTAATATACTAGCAAGCAATGATTCTGAGGAGGCACTGAATATGTTTATGACATATTTAAAGACTATATTTTAAAGAAAACGACAGAAAATGCAGCTTTAAAAACACCAAGCATAAAAATAAAAGCCTAGATAATATTTTAAAACAATAAAAACGATTAAAATAAAAAATATAAATTTTAAATAAAAAAAAAACTGAAAAATATAAATATTATAATAAACAAATCCAGAATAATAGAAATAATCTCGGAAAAATATTGAACTAATAAAAGCCACAAATCTTTTCTGGGGAAGGGGAAGAATAGCCCCATTCATTTTTTACTGATAAAAAGAATATCTTTAATGATAAATCGCAAATATTTAAAATTAAAATATAATAATAATAAAGCTCCTATGTTTTTAAGGCCAGTTAATGAAGTTTACTGCATTTTATAAGTATTTACGGATAGTAATAATGTACTAAAACATGTTATTTCAAGTGTATTTTTTTGGTTTACAAAAAGTATAACCTCACTCTTATATCGAAAAACGACAAACACACCACAACCACCACAGAATTAAATGCTTGTTTTTATTTAAGATGACCGTTTACAAAAAACCTTATTTTTTAGAATTTAACCTTTTTTATGTAAGTTGTTTTAATTTTTAACAAAACCGTGGGAACCTAAAAATTATATTAAGATGTTATATTTTCTCGAAAAAATTATAAACATCCCAGGAAAAATTTTAAACTTAGGGTTAATTAAAAAAAAAAAAAGCTTTATTATCAATGAATTTTAAATTTAAAAAAAAAGCGAATTTTTTTATAGTTCTAAAAAGACTTGTAAATAAACTATTTTTAAAAACTTAATTTTAAAAAAAACTTTTTTTTGCTTAAAAATATGATTATCTAGATATTATCGGCCAAAATTGATGGATGGGTAATTTTCTAAAAATTAAAATTTGTCAAGTCCGTTTTAAACATTTTTAATGTTATATCTGTATTATTCTGAACTTAAGTCAAAGTTATTATACCAAGAAAAAATCTATAGGAGGGTAACTAATATCATAAAAATAATTTTTAAACGGTTTTATTTTTGACAAAACGGTGAAACATGGGAAAAACAATTTTCAATTTTGGCAACTTTTGTGTATAAATTTTGGGCCTTGGGATTCAACCCCTTAAGCAGGGTGACACTCACACGAAAAAGTTTAAATGGAACAACAGTTCGAGTAAAAATTTCATGGGAAAAAGGGTATGAAATCCTCATCCAATCAGTAGTTTTTGAGAAAATAACGTCGAATAATTTCGAAAGTAGTCGGTATATTTGAAAAACTAAAGTAACTAAAATGTTGTAAAAACCCTTATTGAGGAGTATTTGGGAATTATTGTAATGTATTCTGTAAATATTTTCTATTACATGTTGACTTAGTGTCAACTGTAAAGTCCCATTTTCCGATAACCTTGACAGTACTTTTTTATTGAGAGCTATTTTAAAGTGAACACAAGAGGCATACCTACGTGATTTATCGATCATCTAAACTTGTTTTTTTATATTTCTTTAAAAATTTTTTCGTAGCATTATTGATAGTTCAAGTATGAACATGGTATCAGTCAAAAGCCTGTGTTGTTTTGTTGAAGTGTGCGTTATTTACTGCAAAATATTCTGAAAATCACATTTCATAAGTTTAAAGGGAACTGGCTCAGTGAGTAATGTACCAAGAAGTGGTCTGCTTTAGGGGATAAAAAATCGATATATCTTTGTCTACTTATGAGACTCCACATGCCTCAACTGTTTCGTTAGGCCAAGATCGATATGCCGCAATTAACACTATTCACAGGTTTATAGAAATGAAAAATATTATTCATACAAAGTAGGCCTAGCACCAGAACTTTTAGATGATCCGACAGGCGTTTCAGTTTTTAAAGAAATGATGAAAGGTGTAATCAAAATAATGTCTATTACACAACATTCTCTTCTTTGACGAAGATACATTTTATTTAAATGGCTTTTGTATCCAGATGAAATTATCGATTTTGGTTTCAAGAAAATTCACATTGGATACATAAAGCAGGCTCAGTTCGCTATACTCCGGGACCTGGACCGAAGGGGTTTAAGCGAGTAATCCCAACTAAACCATAAATCCCCAAAAACTATAAATCATATTTATAAAGCACATACTCAGTATCCTAAAAAAGAAAATGTATATAGGAAGGCATTATCAACAATAGAATTTTAGAGGCAAACTTTTTTGAAGATAATCTCACAGCCGAACGATATTTTGATTTTTTGTCATATGATTTGATTTTCCAAATACGGCCGATCCAATATAGCCCATGAAAGAATATGGGTCAGCAAAATGGTGCCCCTGCACATTTTAGTGATAATGTTTGCAGATATCTTGATGAATTTTTCCGGATCCTTAAATTGGTCGACGAGGTGCTATTAAATGGCCACCTAGATTTCCTGATTTAACCCCGCTGGATCATTTTCTCTAAAAATATTGTCAAAATAAACCAAACAACATTGACGCACTGAAAGAGCAAATTAGGATGGTATTTAATAATATACCAATTAAAGCTATTCCCAAAAATCTGTTGATGGCCTTTATCATCGCCTTGGTCAAGATAAAGGTGGTGGTAATTTTCAACACCTACATTAAAACATCTTTTGCAAAAAACCCAAAAGTTGGAATTTAAAAAACAAGGTGGATTTAAGGATTTAATACCCTTTTTTATGAGGTATCATTCGAACCGGTGTTCCATTTAAACTTTTTGGGGTGAGTGTAAATTTTGCTCAAGGGGTTAAAGCACCAAGGTTCAAAATATACCCACAAAAGTCGCCAAACTTTAAAATTGTTTTCCGTATGTCACCGTTTGTTAAAAATAAAACCGTTAAAGAAATATAACTTTTATGCGGCACTTTTTGATGTGGGTTTCATGTCTCACGCTTAGCTAAACATTTTTGAAAATCCTGGAGCCGACACTGAGGCAAATTCTGTTAGAATTGATTTAAATTTTAATTATTTGCCTACACTGTCTTCCTAAAATTAATAAAAAATATCAAAATATAATAAATTTTGGATTTCTATGTCATTTATTGCAGTAACAAGTTTCTTGATGGCTGCCGGCCAATTAAAAAGACAATAGAAAGATTCAGTTATCTTTTGCATTTGAAAAAGTATAAAAATATTTCAAAAAAATTTAAATAGAACAATGGTTTGATCTTATAATTATTAAAATAAATTTTGTAATAATTTCTTTTTTAAAAAATTAATTTTTAGTGAAAATGATGTTATGTAATTGGGTTAGTGAGGATTATTATTCACAGTACTTTTTAAAGGATTGGTTTTTGGCAAGTATTTGTATTTGGCTGGTGATTTATACTTCCATTACTTTAAGTTGTGTGACAACTCTGAGAGAAAGCCCCTTTTAGATTATAAGTTTAACATTAGAAACAGTCATGGGCGTAGCGAGGTACGGGAAGGGGGGGCCGCGGCCCTCCCTTAGAAGGGCGGTCGATCGCTGGTAAACTGTAATTTTGACGACCTTCATAACTTGCGACGCTTCTCATAAGACCTAAGAAACTGGCTGGCTTGAGAAATCCAACTACACGTGATGTAATCTCTAATATAATTTTTTTTACATCATTTCTTACTCTAAAAAATGTGACTTATAACGACAAGGGTAGCGTGGTTTTTTTTTTGTTATAGAAAAATGAATCATAAAACGTTTTGAAAAACCCAAGGAATTTTAAAAAAAGTAGTAAAGAATCCTAAGTAAAATAGACATGGGAGCGGGGGGGGTTGGGCGGGGTGAAAGGGAGGCAACTGATCGGCCAATGTTGTGCGTCTTCATCGATCGCCGCTCGCATTCATTCAAGCTATTTCTGATTTTATATATTTTTTAATTATTACCTCCACTGCTCATGTGAAACTCATATGGCAAAAACAACGATCAAAACAAACAATATAATCTAGGATTTTATTTGTCTCCCTCCCCTATTAAATCATGGCTACGCCCTTGTAAACAGTAATAATTTTCTTGATTTTATTTATTGTTATAAAGATATAAATACATTTATTGTGAATTTAATTAGTGTACAATGTTTAAATTGGTAACAGTTCCAATAAAATAAACAAAATATAATAGAAAATTAACAAACTAAACAAAAGTATGTATTTTTTATTAGGGATAAAATTAACTGAAAAATAATATAAATAAACAAAAGATTTTTTTTTTAGAAATAAAATCAAGTGATTTTTAGGTTAAACAAATTAAAAGGAGCTACATATGCTGTTCATATTTACATATGTCTTTGTTTTTCATTCTTTTAATGACTAATTTAGGATGAGGTTCGTGGCTTAAGCTCGTGTAGCAGGATCTAAGAAAAATGTAATTCTTTTTTTGATTGTTGTAAAATTCATGCCCTTTACTCCAGTCGTAGCTAACAGCATATGCAAAGATCTGGCCATTATGATTAAATGCACATCTGGAAATGGGTTGCTCCATTAATTCTGATGCTTTAAGTTTGGTTCGGGCATCTTTATCCCAAAAACTAAAAGATCCATCTGCGCCTACTGTAGCTAGGGTACCATGGATTGGATGAAATGCAATATCATTGACTGCGTAGATATCTTGGTAACCGTTGGGTGTTCCATTGGAACGGTGACATTTAAAAGTAAAATTATCTTTTGGATTGGTTGGATTGACATATTGGATTGCGACTCTACCTTTTACGATCCCAGGGCATATCCAGTGGAGACTTTTTCTTATCTCTAAAAATAAAATTTGAAAAATGCATTTAACTTAATTTGTCATAATAGTATCTATGTAATAAATATTTTATCAGCTTATTGAGTTTGAGTAACGAACAAATTTGTAACAGCAATTTACAATTATGGTTTTTGTGGTCTAAATATAAAAAAAAAATGCAAAGGGCTATTAAATTTAGATTAGCGTTTTTAAGAATGGAAAAAAAAATTATTTAAAGAATTATAAATTATCTTAAAATCTATGCATTTTTAGCAAAATTATGCAGAGGTTTTTTGTAAATAATGAAATTTTCTATTAAAATGGTAACTTTTAAAGTTAAAAAAAAAAGTTTATTGCAAAATAAATGCAAAAAATAAAAAACAAAATATAGCAGTTTAGATTTTTATCTACAACTGTCTGACAAGATAGATATAGGCAGGCTGACCTCAAAACCTTTAAAATGAGCGTGGTAAAGGTATCTTAATTAAAATTTAAAAGAGATATGATTCTCTGAATTTTACAACTTGTCAAAAGTTTTAGCCTATTTTGCAAGGGTTATTTTATGTATTACAAACAAAAAGTATTTTTATCCTAAAACTATATATCATAAAGTGATTTTATTAAAAAAACATTGTAATGTACAATGAAACCTGAAGTTTTTTTTAAATATATAAATGGTTTTTCGAAAACAGTCATTGTGGTTATTTATAAATAAAAACAAAAGTGATGTTTAATAAAAAAAGTAATAAAGATTTATTAAAATAACTAAAAAGCCATTGGACATCAGAAGCAAATCAATTACATGGTGTATATTATCTTTATTTATGTCCTTTTCCCTTACATAAAGACGGCTCTACACTCACAGTGCTAAAGACCTATCCTCGAAAGCTAAAATCTATTGCTCACATTTACTATGAGCAAAATAAAGGCAAAATAAAATCAATGGGAAAAAAACAAAAAGTATCACAATACTATGACGCAAGAAATCAAAAGATAAAAAATAACCAAGAATATAAAGCGTTAATATACAAAATAGTTCCATTGCAGTTAGCCGCAATTGAATTTGCACAAAAACCTGAAGGAAAATAATTAAAAAATTGTCCAAAGCCGGTTGATATACAGATCCCTTCAACCTGTTGGACTCCGGATTTCTATCAAACATTAAAACATTGAGGATTATGCAGAATTTTGAGGTATGTATTTACGGATTAAGCCAAGACCATTACTGCTAAAAAATCGCAGGTGAAAGTTATAA